>BLFK01000134.1:4674149-4704149 GCA_014634185.1 Astreopora myriophthalma | reverse complement strand
TAATTCCTGTGAGAAAACTCTGTGAGTCAACATATCAGCCGCTATGGCGGCTGAAATTCAGCCGCCATAGCGCACGCGACACAATTTTGCACCAATGTGGTTCTTACGTTTCCTGCATAAAATAATATTCTCCCGTAGCAAACATTCTCAAAACTTGCTTTGTGCTCGAGACGAGGTATGGATAGCCCTAAATTCACCAGATACTGTTTCAAAATGGCGAATTAAAAAAAAAATCGTCAAATGGAGTAAATTGTCTTCATTTCCTCACAAAAGCAGTATTAAAGGTTTGGACTATCGTTAAAAAATAAAATTATATAAGTTGCACGAAAGCTAATAGTCTCAACCTTTTTGACAATGTCATACCCAGAGTCCTCAGGCTCTTTGGTCAGCGGGTTGTCGCCAGGAGAGACTCTGGGATAATGAAAAAAATTCGAATTTTTTGATTGGCTGTTACTTAACAACTTCTAAAGAAACCGTCCCAGATTTTGTGGGAAAAATGGCGTCCATTATCCCAGAGTCTCTGCGGGCGCCCACCCGCTGACCAAAGAGCCCGAGGACTCTGGGTACGAGATTGCCTTTTTGACCCGACGCGTTTTCAGCATTCGCCTTCGTCAGGGGTCGTTGCGGTGAGCCTTATTCTTCTCAATCAGCCAATTATATTCTCATTTATATTACGTCACAGTAGGGTTTTCACATCTGAGTATTATGAGATCGTATAGTTTCCTTCATAGCGTATGTTAAAAACTATTTTGTACACAAAACCACTTGAGGGTCTCTATGTTACACTATTTAACCTATTCTTTCGTTAAGACCTTGTGATTGTATAGTATTTAACTTTAATTGCCAGAAAATTTCCTTTCTTCGGAGCAGATCTTTCTTCGTACAAGAATTTTGATGTTTGAAAAAAGAATATATATATACCGAATCTCCAGTCGGCTAATGGATTGTCCTAAGTTGTTATAAGCCACGAGTAGCTACAAAACGAAGAAGGGAAATAAGTTGCAATTCTTTGAGCGGAGTCGCGTTTTTCATATGTCATAGAGATTTCTAGAACGAAACCATCTGAATACAATTCAGCACCACAGCTGGTCGTTTGACATTTTTAGCTCTCAATTTTGGAACAATATTTGTTGAATTTAAACCCCGTCTCGCGAACAAAGCTAAGGAAATTTTGAGAGTGCTTCCTCGTGAAAATATCATTTTATGCGGGAAACTTAACCGCACAGGTGGAAAATTGTCACGTGCGCTATGGCGGCTGAATATCAGCTATGTTGATCGGACTCCTGTTGCTCCGGGAATCTAAGTCATGACATATTTTTGAGAAACACTCCTCAGTCGACCACCGGCATGCTCATGTGTATTTTGCGAGGGCTCTTTCTGATGTATTTTCAAAACATCAAAATTCTTGTAACAGCATGAGTTCCGATTCTAAATATATTGCTTTTAATCTAAAGCCAAAATATTAAAAATAAATAATGGGTAACTTTTATTTTATTTAAGCGAAAGCAAAAGTTATGGAACAATTGGCTCCCACAGAAGATTTGAAGAAATTCCGCTTTTGGCTGAAAATCGAGTGGTCGGTTTTTACACAGAGAGCCCCTCAAACTTGTTCAAAGCTCTACATACTAGGAAGTGCCACAATAAACAATGGCGTAGTTAAGGCATCGCAAAGATATAGCACTCGGATAGTTCTTTTCCTACAAAATGAAATGAAAATTTCCCACCCCTCTACAAGGCGTGACACGTCACAAAAGGCGTTTGCATAACTCGAACTTGTAACAGGACGGAACACCGGTACTTGGCACTTTCGCTACTAGCATGAGGCACAGAAAAAGTTCAGCCCACTGGAAAAAGGCTCGGAAAGCTAGATGCCTGCGTAATAATTTTGTTTCAATCATAAGCCACTCCCCCCCTCCCCGTTATGCTCGCACAAAATCTGGCATGGCATTCCTCAGTCTCGGTACGGTACCTATGTTTTTCCTGCAGACCCCGGTATATTTCTAACTTGTGAACAGAAACGACTGAGGGCGTATTCGGCACTTATGCCAACAGTGGGCGCGTGTAAACTGATTGCCGTGGAGTGCCCCATATGAAGTGGTCAGTGGTATCTCCAAGAACGGCGACTGTGCGTGCGATGTCCACACACCTTGATAAGTCCACACAAATTGTGTAAACACGCAGTGTCGAGCCAAACCGCCGACAGGATAGTTTAGTTGGTAGAGCAAGGGCATGTCGTCCGGGAGGTCTTAGGTTCGAATTATGGTCGGACCATCACGCAGGGTCTTTAAATATCTGAGGAGAAAGTGCTACCTTTGCAAGGACATCTGCAAATGGTTAGACTGTCTAGTCTTCTCGGATAAGGAAGATAAGCGGTAGGTCCCGTCTTACAACCGTGCTTTGGTTCGTAAATAACTCCGGGAGACGTTAAAGAACCCACACACTGTTCGCAAAGAGTAGGGACGAGATCGTGGCCTTGGAAGTGGCGCACTATCAACTACTTTGTTCTGTTGCGTGATCCCCACCACCTGCATTGCTTGTGAAATTCAAGTAAACAAATCACCGGTACCGTGCCACGACTGGGGAGTATGGTGCCAATTTTTTTGCGTGTGTAAAAATCAGGTAAACAGAGAGTGCCGCGCCGAGAAATCATTGATGCCTTGCCACGATCTAGAAGTGCGGTGCGAATTTTTCTCCGTCTGTAAGAGTTTTGGGAGGAGTCGCTGCAAAGTTACAGCTCTCGGACCTTTTTTTTTGTTTGTCTGTTTTTCCTTTCTTTCTCTCTTTCTTTCTTTTACAAAGCTAAAAAGTTAAACTTCCTTCAGCTCTACAAGGCGTGATGCGTTAGAAAACGCCTGGGGCTATTATTGTATACTTTTAATGGCTGGCGAAACTAGTACCTAATCCTTGAGTACTGGCAGGGAGAAGTCGCTGCCATAGTTAAGTTAACTGCACGGACCGATTGCTATCAATAATCTATTTACTTTTATTGAACGCACAACCTGCAACAATTCAGGAGACTGGCATTCATGGCGTCTTGGCCATTGTCATACAAAGCTGAATTGTAAATTTCATCCAAGATCACAAAAGATGACCTGTGTGGTGCGTCAAATTTTTTCACAGCTTTGTCAGGCCGGGGTAAATCCCTGCTGCTGTCACTGATCAATTTAAGCCACAGCCAGTTATATAATAACTTTACAATTAATAACTCTGAATAACCAAAACGATTAGACAGATCGGAATTCGAAGTCTTTCAGACCTTAATTCAATATTATATAATTGTAAAAAAGCGCCTTTTTCATGAGGACCCGCAATGACAGAAATATATTTCTATAAAAAACGAGCAATTTTAAAATTGTACAATTGCATAATTTTAAAGACTGCTTTTTTTTACACGTACTGTATTTTTACACAACATACATTTGCATGTGAAGATCTACTGCTGTACATGCGCTTAGAGTAGGACGGAAGAACGTTTCATCGATACCGCAACAGCTTCGATGAAGCTCAAACGTGAGAGTCGTTGGTGCCAAAGCTGATGAGCGCAGAATAATTCTGAAATTGGCCTGTTCTGTGGTCCTCTTGCTGCATTCTGTTCGGCACTTAACAGTGAAGTGACTGCAATGGACAAACTGGGCCTCGTCGTAACTGCCAATATCCTTGTGTATTGTTTATCATTCCAGGGAATGCTGGTGAGTTTCCATAAGTTATCCAAAGTGTTTTTGAGAATAATATGTTTTAGTTCTAGCCAGATGTCTTTAAACGTTAACCAACCTTACCTGAAAATGGAAAGCAAGCCACGAACAAAACACGAGGAAAAAAGAAATTAACATCAATGCCAGCCTTCGCAAGCTTGCCACCTCGTGTTGGAGACCGGCATTACAAATTGAGGTTTATTTTTATCTTCGTATTAACCGGAGGTCATTACGTATCGTCCCCACCTAATTTTGTGTTGAGCGAACAGATCTTTCCTCTATTTCATGTCGATTGTGGGTATGGCTTGAGAAACACGGCTAATTACAGTAAACACAATGGATTTTGCCGGACCTTGCCCCGCTTTAACTTCCTCAAAAGTTCACGTATTTAATTGCAAACGTGAATCGCGAGGGTTTGCACCCAGGTTCTTTTTGTGAACTGATAATAAACAGATTCATAACTGTCGACAAAGCTGTAACAAGTATCAACTGATGGACACGATGATAGTATTGGTATGCGCTCGTTCACGTCGGTTTGGGCGGTTGGAAAAGGAGGCTTCTGATTGGTCCATTCAAATTTTCCCGCCGAAACGGAGCACGCTGATTGGTGGATATCAAAACACCGCCATTTTGAATAATTAAGGTGGGGGATGACGTCAGGACGCGCGAAACCGGACATGACGTCACGAACAAACCGGAAGTCACGCTCAAAATCAATCAAAACGAATGTTTAATAAAAAGAAACTTAGTTTGACATACGGGAACGTGGGAGGGCTCCGAGTGAACCCTCGTCCCTCAAGACAGCATCTTGACTTCCATCTAGAAACCTATTTTACAAGCAGGAACGTGGGAGGACTCCGACCGAGTCCTCGTCCCAAGCCAGAAAAAAACGAAGGACAAAGAAAGGTAGGGGGGCGAGAAAACCTTGTGGTCGCCGAGGACGGGTGCGTCACGACAGTGCAGGCCACGACGCCGACCGTCTCTGACAGGCCCAGGCCCTTGGTGGCGACCCAGGTTCCTTCCGACACCCCAAAACGATGTTTTACAAGACATCCTCGTCGTCGGACGGCAGTGCACCGTGGAGATGAATGTTGTCAAGGTCCGTCTCGGCCAGGGGGTCCTCGGGGAAACGGGTGCCGTACGGGTACGTTTTGGCCTGGGTGACGGGATCCAGCACGCGTTTGCTAAAGACCAAGCGGTAGTCTTTGTCGGCCGGTCGGGTGTGCAGCGTGTAGGTCTTGGGTCCCCGCACGATCTTGCGCACTTCGTGGATGCGGGTCTTGCGTGGGGCTTCCAAGGGGTGACATAGTTCGTCCAAAGTGTTTTGACGTAACACCTGGTAGTTCAGTTGCGCCAACCCTTCCACATTGAGCGAGAACCCTTTCACCTTACACTCCGTCTTGCGGTCGTTGCAGACGTACCCGTTATTCTTGGGCCCGCCAGAACAGAATTCCACGATGTGCTGCACGGGTTTCAGCTCGTCGGTGAATTCGCCAAGATGGGTGCCGAGGGTGACGTCGGGTTGATCTGGGCGATGCACGTAGAGGACCGAGTCCGTGTCGTACTAGAGGACCCGATCCCCCAACAGTTCCAGAGCCTCGTACAACTGCAAGCGGGCCCAGCAGGTGGTGAAGGCCGCCACGAAGACGTTGGTGTTGACATTGAGGCTGGCACAATGGTCTTGGGCCCAGAAATGCACTTCGACGCGGTGCTCGTCCAGACAGCTCACGTAGCGAACGTCGTGTTGGTGGCTGTCCATGAAAAGGCAGAAGGTCTGCGGGTCGGTGAATTCCTTGACTTGCATCAAGTTGTCCCGCTGCCCGAATTTGCCCCACATGGAGTTCAACATGAGCTTGGACAAAGACCGCTGACCCGGATTCTTGGCGATCTTGGCCGCGTCCAGCTGGATGCCTTCGTGTCGGGCAAAGTCCTCGACGTAAGCTCGACGTTGGGCTTCCGTGTCGCATCCGATGGGCCACCTCGACGCTTCGGTCTTGATTTGCAGCCAGGTGTTCACGTAGTCCGCAAACAACCCCACGCGCGTCTCAGCAAAATTGCAGACCTCGTGCACGTGCTGGATGACGTAGCCCATCTCCATGGCTTTCAGGAGCTATGGCGTACACCACGTACCCGTCAGGGCCCGTTCGTGGTCGGCGTGGTCGCAATCGAGGGGTGTCTCGTTGAGCGGTTTGTCCAGGTCCCGTTCCACGCACGCTCGGCACAGCGGAAACGTGAGTTTGCCGCCGCACCGGTAAGGCAGGATGGGATGGAACAAGGCGTCCGGCGGCAGGATCGTACACGACGCCAGCCCGAAGTACGACGACAAGTCCGTGGTCCCCGGTTCGTACAGGAACGTCGGATGCCCGACGGGGTACCGGCCGTACTTGCTGACCCACGGGTACAGGCTGGTGTAATCCACGTACCGGATCTCCTCCCCGCGTTCGGCGTCGACGGCGTAGTACAAACAAGCTGCATTGGTGCGCCCCCAGAAGAAGGTGTCGCGGGGTTGGAGGGGTGGCAGCAGGGCGCGGAGCTCGGGTTCGGTCGCTTTACGGGTCCGCCACGCGCACTCCCACACGGTCTCGACGTGGTACCCTCGATGACGCAAGTCCTGCAGCCGTTCCATGGTGAAACGGTACACGTCGTCCATGGAGCGATCGTCCAAATGGCGGAAGGTCTCGGACCGCTGCGGGTAGCACTTGGGACACCCGTGCCAGAAGCACCCCAGGAACTCGTAGACGGTGTTCGTGTCCGGATCGTACCCGTCCACCCTCCAGTTCGTGTCCGGGATCCGGTACTCGCCCTGGTTGCGGGCGTGTTAGATCCGCGCGCGGAAGAGAGGGTGATCGGCCTCCGACCCATCGTCCAGGAACCGTTCCTCGTGCTCTTGCCGTCGTTCTTCCGTCAAGGCGGCCCAGGTGTTCTGGCGTAGCTGGTGTTCCTCCCAGGTCAGCCACTCCATGGATACTTCGGAGTGCTTAGGCACCAGGCGCCAGCCCTGCAAGGGTTCGGACGCCAGGGTGTCGGGTTCCATGCGATTCAGGCTCAAGTCGTGCAGGCAGGCCCCCGCGATGGTCATCTTCTCGAAGGGGCAGAACCGCGTGCAAGCTTTGAAGTTGCGTCGGAACACCAAACACCCTTGCTTGAGGAGACGGACGTCGGAGATGCAATATGCCAGCAGGTCGCGTTGCAGGTCGAACTTCGTCTTCGGCCACTTGCTCGTCGTACCAGGCGTCCAAGGTGGCTCGGTCGGCAGTCGACAGGGTCTCGGGCGCGTAGGTATCCCTCGGGGGTAGAGGACCCACGTAGTCGGCATGGTCCGGGGTATTGAACAAGTGCGGGAAATACCCCTTCTTGAACTGCGCGGGATCCAAACCGAAGGTCTTGGGGAAGGCCGACAACTTCATGGCGAAGAAGGACAGCGAGTCGATGAATCGGACGTACCCCGCCTTGTACATCAGCTGCAACAACTTGCCGTGACGTGTCGGGTATCGTCCTCCGTCAGGTCTTCCACCCATTGGAGGAAATGTTCGACGCACGTGTCGCCGCAAAAGACCTGCGGGGTGTCGTCCTCTGCCATCATGCCCACGATCAGGTTGCGAAGGTGCTGCCCTGTGTTCTGCATGGCCTCCATGTCCCAAAAGACCAGCAACGGGGGACGATACGGTTCGTCTGCGGCGTCGTCGTCGTCGTCCAGGGCGTCGATGGTGCGCAATGTCTGGCGTCCCAAACGAGCTTCCCCACCCTGACGTCGTGCCCGCTGCCGCCGTTTGCGACGTTCGGCCAGGCAGGCCTTCTCTTCCACTTCCTCGGGGTCGGGCGGCACCTGCACGAAGCACCGATGCGTGGCCATCTCCACGTCTTGGTGGCATGAAGGGCACGAGTTCCAGCCGCAACGGTGGTCCTGCTGCTCTTTGATCATGCGCAGCAGTTTACGGCACGTGCCGCATTTCCGCCAGACTTGGCACACGCACGGTTGACCGGGTGCCGCAACGGGTGTGGGTCACGTGTAACTCGAGGCACCAATCTCCGTAGAACAGGCGGCGGCAGGCTGAACACGACAGGTGGGCAGAGCGATGGACCTTGTAGGCGTCGTGAAAGTCTTTGCACGTGTCCTGCAGGCACCCGGGGCAGTGCACCCCCTGACCCTCCGAGCATCGATGGGCTCCGTCCGTGCTGTAAGGCTGGAGGCACCGTCCGCAGAAATAACTCCTCCCGAAAAACCCCGGCAACGTGGTCAACGTGTCGTAATGCTTGTCTTCGAGCAGCAGGGCCAAGAGGGTGTCCCCGCCGCCGAAGGCGAAGCAGGTGTACTGTCGGTTGGCGTCCACGACCACGACACGATACTCGAGCAGACTGGGTGCCAGGGCCAGCTGGGCGAGTTCCTGGAGTCCACAGGGCCCGGGGCCTAACCCCACTTCCTCCAAGAGATGGATGGCGGCGGCGTCCCGGCACCGTTGGCATTTCAAGGTCCACCTGCACCTCTCCGTGTTATCGTTGCCAGCCAGGTGGAGCCCTCGCGCGGTCACGAGGGCCCGCGCGCAACACAATCCGTCGTCATCCCGCGGCATCGGGACGATGCATTTCTTGCCGAGCCGGAACTTGACGGCTGCCTCGTGCCCCGGCTGTTGACGACGGGATTTGCCTCGACCTCGCGGTCCACCCCGCACGTGGACGAGTTCCAATTCGAAGGGTTCGTCAGCTTCGAAGCGTTCCCCCGAATTGAGCTTTTGGGCCATGTCGTCCAAGAAGGCGTCGACGGCTCCGGCATCTTGGCACCAATGGGCGACCCGTAAGCCCCGCGTGAAGCTGTTATCGTAGCGGGGCGTACAAAAACGCACGTAGACGTAATCGCGGTCGTCTGTGTCGGGTTCCTGGTCAAGCAGGCCTTCCACGGTCGTCCGCAGGGCTTGCGTCAAAGCGTGCGTCAGGTTCTGGGGGGCACGCAAGGAGAGAAAGAGAGACCGCTCACCAGGTGGACGAGTGAGCGAGAGAATGACTCGGACTCGCGAGGCGTCTGGCTTTATAGACTCACGTCGACCCATCACGGTCTCGCGCTGAGCCTCTGTCAAAAAACCCACCCAGAGGAGATAGGGGGTATCCCCCCAACAGACCCTTTGGGACCACGTGGGCCCAACGACGGCTTCCGATTGGTCGAAGGGGGGTGTGCTAAAGGGTGGCCGCGCGGACGGACGCCATTGTGACTCGTCATGCCGTACCGGGATCCCGCCCAAACAGGTGCGTGCGTGAAAGCCTGGAAAGCCGCCCACCCCGAGGCCGTGCACGCGCAGAAGGCCCGGTACAGACAACAACACAAGGCCCAGCATGAGGCCTCCGTCCGTTGCTGGCGCCAAAGACATCAGGATGCCGTACGGGCCCAGAAAACCTGGGCCCGCCTCCGTCGACGTCGCACCACCCCGTGCCAGGTGGTGTTGGAAGCCTGCCCGCGGGCCGAACAGAAGAAGGCCCAACTGTTGGCCCGTCGTCGTGCAGCAGCACCGCCGCCGACCGTTCCAGAACCGCCGCGTCGCCGTCGACCCCGAACGGCATGCAGCGTACCTGGCCCGGAACCGTGAACGGCACCGAGCACGCTGTCAGCATCGACGAGTCCACCCCGAACGCCAGGCCTTGTTCCTGGCCCGGGCACGCGAAGCGCAACGCCGATACTATCAGCGTCTGCAAGAGGATCCCGTCCGTCTAGCCCGCCGACGAGAACGGAACCGGTCATACCGACGGCCCTACTTTCGACGTCTCCGACAGGATGCCGAACGGTACGCAGCCCACTTAGCTCGAGCACGAGTCCGGCACTGGGCCTTTCGCCATCGTCGGGACGCCGACCCCAAACGCCGGGCCGCTTACCTGACCTACCAACGGAACTGGCTCCGTACCCGTTGGGCCCAGGACCGTCTCGAGACCGGCACCGACACCCCACACGTGGACTGCGAGGCCTGTGGCCTGTGCTTACGTTGTGGGGGGGTTCGTCAGCCTGTGGACCTCGGCCTGTGGGAACCGATTGCAAGAGGGGGAGCAGTCCTTGCCGAGCCTGCACGCACAGACATTGCTGTAAGACCCACCCGTCGAGGAGGAGGAGGAGGACGACTCGGATTTGGAGGCCATGGCCGCCGCACTGGACGCCGCTTGCCGGACGCCAGAGCGTCGTACGACCCCCCGGAAGACCCCGAGAGCCCCTCCGGCGTACGCCGAGTCGTCCGACTCCGAGGAGGACGACATCACGACCCCCGTACGTGGCCTCAGCGTCGTCCGAATCGGAGTCCAAGGCGGAGGCCGAAGATCCCGCCCAGCGAGTCCTGGCGAGCATCCGTCGGCACAAGGCTCGCGCCGACGCCTGGACCCGGACCACGTGGACGCGCACCGAACGCGTGGACCGTACATTACGAGCCGTGCAGTCCCCAGACAAGACCCGCCAGTTGGACCGTTTCGACGCGCAATTAAGACGCGAAGACAGGGTGAGACCTTCACCAACTTTATTAGAACTCGAACGTTTAGGATCCATTTAAAAAAAAATTACAATTTCAAACGGGTTTTGGCTTGCATGATTTTTTTGACGATGGCTTCGGTCCACGTCTTTTTCCCCGGGAGGGCGGTGATGGCCCGGATCATCTTGCGATCGGCCGCGTGCTTGTCTTGCAGCGTCTTGGTGGTTGCGTAATCGATGTCGTGCACTTTGGCGATCTTGTCCAACCGGTTGATGCCCAGATCCCCGCGTTTCAAACGTTTGGCGAGATGCATGCCGGGCCCCATGCCCGGCCAATGAAATTCCAGGCTGGTCTTACCCAGCCATTTCTGCACGTCCAAGCCCCACCCGCGCTGTTTTTTCTTCTTGGGTGCTTTCGCCCGTCGTCGTCGGGCCTGCGCTCTAGTAGTCGGTGCCATCGAGTTTCCGACGCGTCTTTTTGCCTTCGGCCCACGCTTCCCACCCGGGCGGAGGTCGTAATCGTCGGACTTCAGCTGGTGTCTTAGCCTGCCGGGCGTCCCGGGATCGTTTTATAGTCTCGTCTGCACTGGCCCGGGTCCGTTGCACCTCTTCCAACAAGTCACCCAGGGGTTTCTCGTCGGTGCTCGGGCGGCTCCGTCGCTTGGGTTTGAACCCAGTGGCTTGCATTTCTTCCAGGATCCCTTCTTTCATGTGCCGAGGGCGTCTGCCCGGTGCCGTCTTGGCACCTTCTTTCTTGACCACCGCCACGCCGCGCTTCGGGCCGGGGGTCCCCACGACCGCACCTTGCGCCTCGGCTGCCACCGCGTGCCCTCGAGGGGTTTCGGCGGCCCGGACCATGCGCTGCATCCATTTCTCCAACACCGAGGTGGTCAGATCGGCGTCTGCATCCCCCGCATCCCCTTCGGCACCGGCAGGCGGCAACGGCGCCGTGAATTGCCGCAACCGTTTGGTGGTGCGTCCCAAGGCACTGGAGACGGGTTTGACGCGTTGCACGGCTTTGGAAGCCGACAACGACACGTCGGACAGCAACCGTTGTTTCTTGGCCCCCAATCGCCTGGCGCGCGTCAACGACGGATTCTCACCCACCCTTCTAATACTGCACCAACTCGAGCACTTCCTGCTTGGGAATGACGATCATCTCTTTCATGCTTCTCACGGCACGCGACGCATGCACGTCTCGCACAATTCCACTTGCCTGTCGACCTCCAACGAGTGACGGCACGGGGCGCAGTAGAGGCGTTTCTCCAGCTGCATCTTGTTGCGCAACACCTTATTATACCCTTCCAGCACCTCCGCGTAATCCCGTTGCCACTTGCGCATCTCGTGCCACAACCGGGTGTTCTCGGCGTTGGCTTCTTGCAAGAGTTGCATCAGGGCCCGAAGGGTAGCACGCATCGGCACGTGTCGCGGAGACTCGTCCATAGTCCGGCACCTTTCTGCGACAGGAGCCAAGCTCGTCGACGTTTCAAGGAATTCTTGCGTCGACCCACTTCGCGCAACACCTTTTTATGCTTGCGGAGCCTGGCCATCAGCGGCGGTGCCACGGGGATGCGTTTCTTCAACAGGTTCAACACCAATTCGCTGACGGCGTTGATCTGATCGGCATTGGCGTGCTGCAACAGATCGTGCCGGGCACCCGGCCCCCGCGCTTCTTGCAACAGGGCTTGCAAAAACGGCCGTTGACGTCGCAACCGTTGCATCGTCGTCGTCGCCGGGACCCCACTGAGGGTCCCTCTCTTTTATGAACGTCGCCACCCGTACGTGGACCCATTGGGGTGTCGAATCATGCCGCGTTTCTTTCGGGCCAGGGCTGCTTTTTCGGCCGCTCGGGCGTCGTAGTGTTTCCGCGTGGCCGCTTGGAGCCCTTTGTTGACCCCGTAGCCCGCCGCGGCACTCACCCCACCCAAGGCTGCCGCTTTGCGGCCGCGATGGCTGCCGGCAACAAGGCCAGCAAGGGGAAGAGTCCCCCGGTCTGACGGTGGGGTCGACGATGGCTTGTCGTCGTCTTGGGTCGTCGTCGTGTCTTGGGCATGGTTCACGGCGAGCTGGCGGGGGTGGTGGCTTTTATACGTTCGATGGGCACCAGAGGTCGTGCGCACCCGTCCACGTAACAGTCCCCTGTTTATCGGCACGTACTTGAAGTGGGCCGCATAGGTGGCCAGGCACCGATCCCTCAACGGTGGGGGCACAATCGTCACCACGTCGTCCAACGTCTGCATCTTGATCAGAAAAGGGGCCACGGCGTCCGACAGTACGCCGCACACGGTCGTGTGCAATTCGATCAACGTCTTGGCGTAGGTGGTGTACGCCCAACAGGCCATGTCCACTTTGAAGGCGAATTTCTTGAAATCCGTCCACCCTTTGACCACCGTGCCCAAGGCCGCCAGGCAAGCCACCAACAGACTGTCGTCCAACACGGGCCCGACGATCAACCCGGCCGCCACGATCAAGAGGGCCAACCCGTTCCACGCGGAGTGCACCCGTCGCACGTGCGTGAAGGTGCGGCAATGACACCACCATTGCCGGTGGTAGAAGGTGAACAAGGAATCCAGCCGTTGCAAGGCGTCGGGCGTCCAATCTTCCAAAGGGGTCGGCGTCGACGTCAACAGCGACACGGGCGTCTTGTGAGTCATCGTCTTAGGAGTTGTGCGTCGACAGGCGCGACGAGGTCCATCGCACCACCGGCGGTCCGCCGTCTTTATAGATGGTGGTGGTGGTGTTGGTGTGCATCACCCCGGCGATGGTCCGGCCTCGAGCTCGTTGCTGTTGATCTTCGGCCAACAGATCCAATTGCCGTCGCAATTCTTCTTGGTTCAAACGCCGTCCCGGGCGATCGTCGTCGTCGTCGTCGTCGCCCCTGTCGCCGCCCCCGTCCCCACCACATCGTCGGGGACGCCCTCTCGGGGTGCTGCTCTGACGGCTGCTGCTGCTGCTGCTCCCACCGGATGAGGGCGAGGGGGCGGGCAGGGGTCGGGCTCGAGGTCGTTTGTGCCCCACGGACGACCAAGCATTGATGCGAGCGATCCGGGCGGCTTGCGTGTCCGAGGAGCCGGACCCCACACCCACCGTGGCGGCAGCCGTCTGGCGAGGCGATGGCGTGCCCCCGGCCACAATCGGGGTGCCCAACGTCAGAGGGGACGGTGTCGACACGGACGCGAACAATTCGTCCAACGTGGTGGGTTGACGGAGCGAGGCGTAGGCAAGATCCACGTCGGGTCGAGGGGTGGCCAGGCGTCGTTCGGTGGCCGCTCGATCGCGTTCGGTGGCGTGGACCGCGTGCCCGGTTGCAGCACCCACGCCCACGGGATACCGTGTGGCCATGGTGTCTCTATTCCACCCGACGAGTGAACGTCCGCATCCACCCCTCGTACTTTAATACCTTTGCAAAGACGTGGTACCGATCGTCGGACGCCGGATGCAAATCCAAGAGGAGCTAGCCGTAAGGGCGTTGTGTCTCGTGTTCGTAGATCCCACGGGTGCTTGAACGCCACCACGTAATGCGCGTTGCGCGAAATGGTCTTGGCATACTTGCCGGGTGGAAACATGTCTTGGCACAGGTACACCACCGTGATGCCGCAATGGTGCGAGTCTTTGGTGAAGAGATCCAACACGAGCTTGTCGTTGCCTCCTTCGGCCATCAGATCGTCCAACACCAACACGCCATGTTGCCCCGTTCCGTTCGTGGAGGGAAACCAGGCCGTCAAGTCGCACGGATCTGGCACCCCATCGTGCAGCTGCACGCCCTTCGCTTTCAAGGCTCGGAACCCGTCTTGCCAGGCCCCGTAACAATAATGCACGGCCCGAGGGGGCACGGCGAAATGCTCGGCCGCCTGGGCCAACAGACACGTCATGAACACCGTCTTGCCGCACCGCGACGGACCCACCACCAAGACGCTGCTGGGCGACCGCAACATCTAGCACCGGCACATGGCATCGCGGGCACAATAACCGTAATGATGCGGGGCCGCATGCCCCAAAGCTTTATACGCACGGTTCTCCAAGGTCATGACGAGTTCTTCCACGGCGGTTTCCCCGAGCCCCTGCACGAAGGCATCGTAAGGGCATCCCCCACACAAGAGCGTCAAAATCTGGCTTAGTGCTCCCAGATCCAGGTCGTCGGGCTCCATGTCGTGGAGCGTGTCCAGCACCGCGGCGATCATTTCCCGTCGAAACTGTCTACGCGTCAGGCGAGGCATGGTGGGTTCCCCCTCGACCTTCTCTCTGTATTTTTTATAAGAAAAAAGACCTCCACCCAGCCGGAGTCGAACCGACAACCTTGAGATCTACAGTCCCGCGCTCTGCCGTTGAGCAATGGGAGGGTGCTCTGGTTCGACCGGGGAAAACAAGAAAGACACACTTTTTTTTTCATCGTTCCAACGGTTTTATTGACAACGCATTCCTCTGGGACCAGTCTTTGAAATCTAAACGTGTCCAGTCGGCGCCTTGACGTCGGATCTCACGTTTCAACCATTGCCCCACCCGATGGTCGTTCTGGACCAGGTCCTGGGGATCGAACGAGTCCAGAAAATCATCCAACGTGTGACCCCGACACTTGTAGGCCAAATACATCAAGGCGTAATGCCCGCAACTCTGGCTGGTGATGGTCTG
Organism: Astreopora myriophthalma; assembly: GCA_014634185.1. NCBI lineage: Eukaryota > Metazoa > Cnidaria > Anthozoa > Scleractinia > Acroporidae > Astreopora > Astreopora myriophthalma. The sequence goes on along the minus strand of BLFK01000134.1, from coordinate 4,689,392 downwards.
CAGACTCTGTCGATTCGTGTCCATCCATCGCCAACAGCACACGATCCACTCCATCAAGGGGCGGCAGTCGTAGGTCACCAACGGCAAGCCGTAACTGTCCATCACTATCACTTCGCATCGGTCGTCTTCGGTCCACAGGGCGATCCAATGCGTGCCCGGTCGGTCGTGTGGGTCCGTGTTGACGATGTACCTGAGCGGTCTGTCGCGTTCGGGTGGCATCGGCAACGTGTCGCTGGCAAACACCCCGGCAAACGACCGCGCCAAGAGGGGATCGCTGCGGGCCAAAAAGTCCAACTGCTGGTCGGTGGTGGCCACGAATTCCATCTCGGTACGGAGGCCTCTCTCGGTGTGCGCACGGGCTTTATACCCGGTACACATTGTACAGCATGGCCCCTTCGGGGTTGATCTCAAACACGTTCTCGAATTCGGCGTACAACACCACGTTGATGACGTGGGCTTTGGCCGCCCCCAGACGGAAGAGGACGCGCACGTCGCCGTCTTGACACGGGTTCAGCATGCCCTGGTCCGCCGACCCACTGTGCACGTTGTTCCACATGAACAAGGTGCACCCCTCCGTGCCACCCCACTGCTCGGGGACGATCATGCTGGGTCGGCTCTTCATCAAGGCTTCGCTGGCTTGCAAGAAGCGATGGTACCCGTCCAGATCTTTGTACGTGTCGCCCGTGTTCAATTCCAAGGTCTGGTAAGGGTACTCTTCGCCCCGCACGATCTGCTTGATGCTGGTCAACCCGAATTTCTGGAAGGCGAAGGGATGGTAGGCCACGTTCCCGTTGTAGGCGTTGGTGTGCAACAACCCCACGATCAGTCAGTCGGGGATCCGGCCTTGGAACAGGTTGCCCTCGTCGAAATCCAGTTGGTTCTGCGGATGCGAAAACACCCGGATCTCGCTGCCCACCACCGTGTACTTGGCCACCTGCCGTTTCCGAGGATCGTGTCGGGCGCCTTCCAATTCCCGGTACAACGTGTCCGACAACTGCAACTGGCAGACGTGGAAGGTCAGTTTGACGTCGTCTTCTTGCAAACGGCCGTTCAAGGCCACCCCGTTCAAGAAGAAGGCGGGGGCGTTGAAGTAAAACCGGATCTTGAGTTCCACGTTGGGCACCAAGGGTTTGCCCAGGTGAAAGATCTCCGAATGCGGCACGAATTGCAACGTGACCGTGTGCCCCCATTGGTACCGTGTCTGAGCTGCTTTGGATTCCAGCACCGCCGCTTTCTGGCTCTCGCTCAAGTCCCTGTAGTTGGCGTGTGGGGCCGCATTGTCCAACTTGTTTGCCGTCAAGGGGGTGGGAAAATCCAAGGCGTTGAAGGCTTTCAGGCCGTGACGGTAGCTCTTGAACCACCCTTGCGGTTGCAAGATGGTGTCCCCTTCGTCGTTGGTGTAATTGAGCAAGGTTTCCAAGTAGGCCTTGTAGGCGTACGTGTCCGTCTGAGGACTGATCAAGGTGCCGTTGGCGTGCACCATCACTTGCTTGAGCAACGTGTGGGCCAGGTTGGGTGTTGGAAACAAGTTGTCGCCGTCGGCTAGGTTGCCGGCGTCGCTCTTCTTCAAACGGAGTTGCATCTGAAAGTAACTGCGGCTCAGGTCCACATACTCGGGCAAGGCGGCCATCACAAATTCCACCGGATTGATGCCCGTGGTCATGTGCCTGTGCCGACATGTCCGTGCTCGGCAAATCGAACAATTGAGAGTCGTCGGCGTAGGCGGACTTCGAAACCCCATGCAGAGGGATGGCCGTCATCGTCGTCGTTGTCGGCGTCTCACCCCGCCGCCTCGTTGAGGAATGGTTCGGCGTGGGCGGCGCGTGCTTCTTTTATGCAGTTGGGCTGCCAGCTCGAAGGCCGGCAGGACGGGGGCCCCGCTCCAAAGGCGTCCCCCACGCTGTCGGGTGATTTTCCGGTGAAGTTGACCTGCCAGTTTTAGGGCCGGCAAGATGGGTGAGATACCAAGGAGTCCCCCACTCTGCCTCGACAGACCGCGTTCGCCCACTCGCGTTCTCGGTCGAGATCGCACGGGTCGCATCGTTCAACCGAACAGATCCGCCACGCGTCGTCGTTTCTGGGCCGTGTCACTCGCCAATCCCTGCGCTTTTCGTTTCACGGCTTTCTTCGCTCGAGCCACCAGGTCTCGGCGACGTTCGAAGAGCGTCTCGAACCAGCCGTCGTTCAATCCGCTCAGTTCCCACGAGTATTTTTGATACAAGATCACGCTGTTGCCGACGATCTCCCAGGCCGGCATGGTTTGCCCGGCCCAATCTTTCTCCAGGGTCACGGGATTGACAGTCGGCCGCACGGTCAAGTGAGGTCCGGGCACGTCACCCTGGGCGTCCGTGCTGCCCATCCGCCACATCAGATCTTGGGGCACCCCCAACCCAATGTCCACACCACCCGGGTGTTGTCGATCACCAGCGTGTCCGGATCGGGCCAACGAAACTCGGGCACGAAGGTGGCGTCGCCTTCCGTCCAGTTCCACCCCACTTGTACCTTATTCCAGTACTTGCACCGTAGATCGTCCACCACCGCTTTCACGAACAATGCCCCGTCGCGGCAACGGCCGGCCACGTCCTTGATGCGCATCTCGGCCTGGATGCCCGGGCGATCGATGCGTTGGTCGTCTTCTTAGAACGAAAAGAAGTACGCCAGCAACGCGCCACGCTGGTACACGCGCAACAAGGCGTCTTGCCAACTCTCGTCCTCGGCGTCGTCGTCGGCGTCGTCGTCGTCGTCAGACGGACCACCCCCACCACCCAGCGTCCACCTCGTAACCACAGGGGTGGCTTCATGCGGGTGCGGAAAGCCACGGGGGTGTTGTCTGGGAATCCGGCGTCGTCGCTGTCGCTGGGCAAGGTCACGTAAAAGGCGTCCATGGTCGACGACCCGTGCGTCCTCGAGGCGCTTTATACGTCCCGTCGGAAGTGCAAGGTCAACAGGGTGCGGCCTTGCCCGAACAAGACCAACGTGCCGTCCGTCTCGGCCACTTGCGTTTCCAACACTTCCATGACGTCGTTGCGCACGGGATAGTACTGCACGTGCAACGGTTCGAAGTACACCGTGCCTCGCCCTCGGCGTTGGTACTGGACTTCGCGCAACAGGTCCGTCACTTGCCGTCCCACGATGGTGCTACCTCTGGCATTGCAGTACACGTGCAAGGTCCGCGTCGGGTGGCCCACCACCGCGCGAAACGCATTGTTCAGGTTCTGGAACCGCCAATGGCAGTTCATGCTCAACGCCTCGTAGACGAAGCCGAACTGATTGGTGCGCACCGTCCAAAAGACGGGCCGATCAGCCGAGTCGACCAAGTCTTGGGTGGGTCCGACCATCGTCGTGACGTGATCGTTTTCTGGAACTCCATGCACAGGTTCGGGCCCAGGACATCCTTGCCTCCTTTCGTCAACGCCAGCAAGCCCATCTTGTAAGCCAATTTGTGACTGAGGATCAGGGCGGGCGTGTTGTCCCCGTTCATCTTGGTCCGGGTATTGTCGACGATCAGATCGCGGTCCCCCCCCGTTGTTCCCAGCGAAACGTCACGTACAAGTGTTTGCCGTTGGCATCCTCTAACCGACGGCCCGTGCCGACCGTCGTCGTCCTGTCACACTCGATCGCATCGACGATGGCTTTCACGAAACTTTCGTTGTCCACCACCGATTCCAGATGGTCGACGTCGGCCATCTGGACTTGCTTATTGTGGGTGACCCCACCCTGTGGATACCAGATGACGTCTTCAGTGTACCATTTGCTGTAGGCCAGGTACTCGCTCGGGCCCACCAGTTCGTACAGATCGACGCGGGCGTCCGGCAAGGACAGGCTGCTCAACCCCACTTGCCACCCGCGGCCTTTCAGACGCAACGGGTACGGCAACCGGACCTTGTACCAGGCCGCCGTGTTGTCGGTGAATTCGGACCGGCTGGCGTCGCTGGGCAACGTCACGAAAAATGCTTCGCTCATCCCAAGGTCCGCACGTCCTTCTTGGCCACCCAACTGTCGTACTTGCTCAGCCAGCCTTTCCAACGCACCAAGACCTTCTCTCCACTGCATTTAAGTACTTTCTCGATGCGGAACAGCGCGTCGTCGCCCCCCGTCACTTTCTGCAACTCCTGCTCGTAAAACGTGCCTTCCAACGGCGTGCCGTCCATCTCTTCCACCCGGTACGTGGCACGGGTCCCGGGCGCACGGCGCGCACCACGAACACTTCTTCAGTCCACCCGGGCAAGTACCCTTTCTTGAACGGGCGATGGTGTTTGCCCAACCGCATGCGATCACCCACCTTCAAGCGGGGTCGCTTGCCTTTCTTCTGCAGTCTCCGACCGTACAACGCGTGCCACACCTGGCTTTCGTTTTTCGGGGTCATGTCGCGAGGCGCTCGGCCGATGCTCGGATGCCGGCTGGCGTTGTAGCCTTTCACCAACGCGGGCAGCACGTCATCGAACCGCAACGTGTTGGCGGCCGTGAAATAGTGGTACATGCGCCCTTTCAACGTGCGATTGAACCGTTCCACCACCACCGCTTTGGCATCCCTGTGAGTGGAATAATGATGGATGCCCTTCTGTTTCAACAAAGTCTGAAACGGGCGGTTGTAAAATTCTTTGCCCTTGTCCGTCTGCAACGTTTGGGGGCGTCGGCCGTCTTCTTTCAAGATGGAGCCGAAGGCTCGGACCAACGCGGCCCCCGTCTTGGTCTTGAGTGGCCAGACCCACGCGTACTTGGACAAGACGTCCACCACCGTCAACAAGTAACGGATGCTGCGGTTGTGACGGGCCAACCGTTGCAGTTCCACCAGATCCGCCACCCACTGTTCGTCCACGTTGAACACCAGCACCGGCACGGTGGGAAATCGACGGCGTTGGGGTTTGTGCAACGTGTAGGCCAGATCGCCTTCCAAGGCCGCTCGGGCGTCGCGGAGCAACAGACCTTGGGCGTCGGCGAACCGTCGGACCCCACCCAAGGCACCCGCCGTCGACGGATCCGCATACCGAGCCCTCACGTGCTGGGAAGAGGGTCTTTTTCGTGAGGCGGGGGCACGTCGCTTCTGAGACGTCTTCTTCTTCTTCGGGCCGGGGGCGGACAGAGCCACCATCATACGCGAATCCAGAGCAATCGACCCACGCTTGGCACGCGGTCGGGATACGTTTTATGGACGAGGTGGAACCAGGGCTCGGGGTCCGAGTTCCGATGCACCAACCACGTCGCGAAGGCGGCATAGTGCCCCCAATGAAACAGCGGGTGCTCGAGCAAGACCTCGAAGACGGTCATGGGGGGCTCGAGGTCCCACTCGTCGTCCTCCAGGTCGAGCCATCGACACGGCACCCCCGCCGAGTCGATGGTGATGGTGCACAACCAACGCGTCAAGTGCCAGTGCACCCAGCGTCGTCCCGTGTCACCCCACATCTCCCTCACAAATGAACCCACACGTTGGACGTTCTCTGCTTTTATTGATTCAAATCTTACAACACGTTTCGAATCGCACGGGCAGGGTCCGATACACCTCGGGATAGGGTGAGGCACGCACAGCAGGGTCTTCAATTGTTGCACGGCTCGAGGGAATTGCTCCAGGTGACGCGTCCCCACCACGGCGATGCGGCCCGACAGCGTCGGGATCCCGTCCTTGTCGCAATCATGGTCCAGGTCAGCACGAAATGAGAACGCCTGTAGGCCAAGTACGTGAACACGAACCACGTGTCGAGCACCACCTCGTACAAGAAGATGGGTTTTACTTGCTGCCGCGCCAAGGCCACGCTCCAACCGGTCCCACCACGCACCTTCACCCCATCCTGCTCCAGGACCCCGAACGCCACCACCGTGTCGGCGTCCTTGACGATGTGGTGATTGCGGCTCAAGAGTTCCCACAAGGGTCGGCGCCACCATTCGTTGGGATGCGGGGGCCGTACTTGGCACAAGGCTCGCCACCCTTCTTCCAGGGCATCGTCCATCAAGGGTGTCACGTCTTTCTGGGTGCGGGCATGTGACGGACCACCACCACGTGGCAAGGGATGCCCAGCTGGGTCGCCACCTGTTCGGCCAGGGTATTGGTCCCTCGAGCACCTCCCGTCACGAGTTCTGTCATGATGTCTCAAAAAGAAAAATGAATGCACACCGAATTGGACACAACGTCTTTTATGGACAAAAAAGTTCACGCGTGGGTTCACGCGTGGTCAGGTTCCACGGGCTCCACGTACCACTCGTCGATGACCTCGGGACAGTAAAAACAGTGTCTGTACGGTTTACATTCCGGACACTGGGCGGGCGTCCACGCGCGAGCCCTCGCGTACGTGGAATGCAAGGCATCGAAATACTCTCTGTCTTTCTCTTCTTTACAGTCGTCACACAAGACGCGATCCAACAAACGATCGCACCGCGTCATCCACATCCGGCGTTCCTCGGCTTCCTTGTCGGCGCGTCGGCGCAGCTGGGCCTGCAGTTGCTGGGTGACTTGCTTCCATTCTTCCATGGTCTCCCGAAGACTCCGGAGCTGATCGCGTAGTTGCGCCCGGACCCGTTCGTGGTCGTGGCACGCCTCTTGCGCCTCACTCAATTGGCGCTCCAACCCCTGGATCCGGTCTCGGAGGCATCGGGACTGGGTCTGGGGGCTTCGGGATCGCCCTGCTTCGCCGGCGACGGCGACGTCGATGGAGCTGGAGGGGCTCGAGGGGCGAACGCATGACAGGTGGTCGGATGGTACCGGGGGCCCGTGTCCGAGCATTCGAGGGCGTCGGCAAAATCTTACAGAAAATGAAGGTAGGTCTCTTGGAACGTGTGACCCGCGGCCAGACCTCGCCGGATCCGTTCCAAAAAGTAGGCGTCTTCCGTGGGGTAGGTGGACTTAACGAGGTCTCGGTAGTAAGACCAATAACTCACATCTGCCAGCGAGGGTGTCGAGGCTCGACTCTTATAGTCGCCTGCTCCTGGGTCGCCCAGCCCATCGGGATCACGTGCGAGAGGGTCGCGTGCGTCGTCTCCCACGCCATGGGTTGGCTCGGGTTCCACGGTCGGGAGGGTGGGCTCGTCTCCCACGCCATCGGGATCCACGGTCGGATGCGTACCAACGGGCTCTGACCTCTTCGACATGGCCACATGCTTTGTCGAAGGGGTCACGGTCTCTCCCTCTTATAGGGGTGCGTGCCACGCCCGCTCGGCCTGACGGGAACCCTCGCACGCAAGCGCGTGGGATGGAGCACGTGCTCCGTAGTTTTACGGGTCGGCCGTAGCTTTTCAGACGTCCTACGCGTGGGCTCGTGCTCTGGGATTTCCCGGTGCCCTGCCATTGGACGACGATGAGGTCATCCCGTCGTGCTTGTTGGGCATGGATCGCAGGTATAAGAGCGTGGACCCCGCTCACTCGGCATCATTCGAGGGTCTCGACACAGTTTAGCAATGACAAGATGATCTCGTGGGAGTATGGCACTCTGTCTCCGGCCAAATACCCGTGGTCTGAGAAGACCCAGAAGAAGAAGAAGACCCCACCCAAAAAGATGGACCACCTGTCGGGGGCACGCACGGATTCGTTGACGCGCCGTCAGAAACCGACCGGAGCCCGTCGAAAAGCCCGCCAAAAAGCCGCCGCTGAACGCCACGCCCAAGGTGGGCAACATCTCGAGTTGAGCACCCACTTGGAGAACGACACCATGCCCCGGGATGCTGCCGGCCCACCCCCACGCAAGAGGACTCGCCCGGCGCCCGTGCCTACCACCGAACCTAAGCACCCCAAACTGAACACGCCCGAACCGAAGACCTTGGAGGAACTGTTCGCCAGCCTCCCTCCCCCCGAGCTCGAACCAGACCCGTTGCCACCGCCATTGCCCACGCCTCCACCCGTGGTCCCAGAGAAGGTTCCGTCGCCGCCCGACACGCCGACGGAGTGGGTCCTGTGCCGCACGTGTCCGGAACCTCCCAACCAGGAGCAAATGCCGTGGGCTCCGGTCACCATGCAGACCCAAGACAAGGTGGAAGTGTTGGGGGAAGGGTCGGCTGGCTCGACGCCCGACGAAGCGTACTGTGGTGGCTTTCCCGCCCCCCAGGAGAAGAAGGAAGCAGACTCTGCACCACCCCCACCGCTGCTGAGGTGTCCCCTGCATGCCTTGCGGCTCCACCACGACGTCTCGCGCAAAGGTTGGAGGTACGTCCAATGCATCCACAAGCAGTGCCCCGTGTGGGTGGGTCTGGACAAGGCTCCTGTGTTGCTCCAGGCTTTGGAAGGGGCCGTGTACCCCGACATCCAGGCAGGCCCCATCTTCTGCTACTGCGGCTTCCCCACCCGCGTGGCCGTGGTGCAACGCGACACGCCCAACCGAGGACGCGGCTTTCTGACGTGCCGTCGCTCGGACGAGGGTGGGTGCAACTTCTTCCAGTGGATGGACCGTCCGTGGACCCCTCAAGTGATGTGGCGACGCATGGCCATGTTCGACCCACCGGCTCCTCTTTCTGCTCTGTCGGGGTGGCGTCGACCCCTGCAGCCTCCCCCGAGCTCCCGATCCTCCACACGATCCGAAGACGTGTGGAAAAAGATGCCGTCGCCCGTGGTGGAGCGAGCCCCGTCGCCTGCCGAGTGGGAGAGGTGTTGCAACTACAAAGGCAAGTGAGTGAGTGAGTGCGTGGGTGCGCGCGCGGACTTGGGGGTACATAAGAAAGTGGACGGACCTTGGTCCGTCAGTCGTGGATCGAACGCTGTTGGAGAACGTGTGCTTGGTGATCGACCTCGACGGGTACAGTGTGCACCTCAACAAGTAAGAAGCGGGATGGGCCACCTTCGTCCCGTGGGAACTGGGGTGGTGCGATTGGACCGGCGACCATCACGGATCCAAACATTATGCTCACGCCTTCCTCTGGCGTCGCCTGGACGTTACCGACCGTAGGACCGCTCGGTACATGCGAGAACGCGTGCACGGCCTACCGTTCTACGCCCACGAGAGCGAACACGCTGCCCCCTTGAGCGAGTTGCCTGAAGACCTCAAGACCTTGTACGCCCGTTTCAAGACGCCCGACCGACCTCGCGTGGCTTTCAAAGGGTGGCCATTACGAAAAGGACTTCCTGAAAAGTTTGAACATACCCTACTTCGACTCGGAACAATACAACTGCCCCAAGTTCGACGCCCTGACGCGCTTGACCACCGTGGCGACCTGTGGCCACCAAGACGATCCCGACCGCCATCATTGCCCCAGGGTGGAGTGTTATCATTTCATACAGTGGATGTGCGGGGTCCTGGGACGGAAAAGAGACATGCGTTTTGTCAACGTCGAACAGGCGCAGCGTTTGGCCCACCCTTGATTTTTGATTGACCATTGTAAAAAAAGTGTATTAAATTTGTTGTGATTCATAACTGTGTGGTCATGCCTTTCCTAGCATGTAAGGTGTGGGGGTCTGAAGAGACCCCCAAGGGTACAATCCAGGGACGGTCCAGGTCTGAGGGTGGGGCTGAGTCATTGCGGGAAACGGTCCGGGTCGTCTACGATGTAGGGCACGTCCAGGAGGAGCGGCAGCGGCGCCATGTACAGCCATTGGCTCCCGACGTCATGGAACAGCCGGCACCGGGAACAGCGGAGCAACCTGGGGATGGCACAGATGGGCGGGTTGGTGTACTGAACCAGGGTCAACCTCTTGTAGGGGCAGACAGTCAGACCGTTGATCTCCTTCACCACGGCAGTCATCTTCTCACGGTGCTCGGACCGGGCTCGTAGGTTTAAAATCATCTCTTGCAGTTCGGGAGAAAGCACGTCCCACAGACTCTCCATGTTTTCGGAATGGGGGCGTCTCTCGGGCCTCCCCCTTTTATCGAGGGCGTGTCGACCAATGGGCGCCCAGAGACGTCCCACGTGGTGGAGAGGGGTCTGTTGGGGGGATACCCCCTATCCCCCCTCCAGGGGGCTTTTTTAAAAAAGAGGGTCTGATTGGTCGACCCGGGTCGGGTCACATGCCTTGCCCAACCTCTATAAGAGAGCACCCGGCTCGCTCCCACCCAAAACGAACATGGCCGCTGCCCAAGAAGAACGATGCTGCTTGGTCTGTTTCCACTACGGTGTGCCTTACGTACCCACCCTGCAGTTGATGGCACGCCTGTCCGTGCTCAACCTGTTCGCGACCCAGCTTGGTTCCGGAGGGGTCCACCTGTGGAGACCGGCCAAGACCCCCTGCTGCAGACAATGGCTCCACGTGTTTTGTCTCATGCGGTTTTGTCTCACGCAGTTTGGCGATGGCCCCATCAACCGCCAGGACTGGTGCTGCCCGCACTGCCGAGCCTTCCTCGTGCCGCTGGGTGCCACCAGTGAACCCCCCTCGGACGCCGCCAGTGAAGGTGGTGACACCGTGAGTGTCACCGACACCGAGACGCAGACCGAGACGGAGGACGACGACACACCCAGTCCCAGTGCCGACGACGCGGATGACGAACTGTCCTCGGACACGACGTCGACCATCGCCTTCAGTTTCGTGTCCGGGGACCTCACCGACGCCGAGCTGTCCGAGAATGACAGGACCTACGGCTTCGTCATGCCCGAGACGCCCCCCTACTCGACGGATGAGCCCACAGACTCGGACGGTGTGGAGGAGTTCCTTTGGTGAAGCTGCAAAGAGTTGTTGTTGTTTTTTAAAACTTGTAAATAGTCACGTTGTTTTTAAAAAATCCAGGGACGAGGGTTCACTCGGAGCCCTCCCACGTTCCCGTATGTACATAGGTTTCGTTTCTTCATTAAAAATTCGTTTTTATTCTTCAAAACAATGCCTTTTGAGCGTGACTTCCGGTTTTTTCGTGACGTCATGTCCGGTCTGACTGTTAATTATTCAACATGGCGGTGTTAATGATTCAAAATGGCGGTGTTTTGAAATCCACCAATCAGCGTGCCCCATTTGGGCGGGAAAATTTGAATGGACCAATCAGAAGCCTCCTTTTCCAACCGCCGAAAGGGACGTGAAGGGGCCCACACCACTACTAGTCTTCGTTTTTGGGTCTTAGGTCCTAGGTCTTCGTTCTGTAGACACCCAAGTCCAGATCCATTTCAACCAACGCACGCAGGATAGATACTGCCATTTCAAGTCCGTTAAGTAGTAGTACGGCTTCGTGAAACCCTAACTCAGGATCGCTATCTTGGATTTCCGTCTCCATCAACAGGTTATCAATGGAAGATAGTACTTCCTCCCATGAAGCATCCACAGAAGCAGCCATTTTTCTTTAATGTAACTTAATGCAGAAATTATTGAATGAAAAATTCTGCCTTGAATATAAAATGATTTTTATTGAACAGAAATATGAAAATTTTATTGCATAGAAATATATTTTTTACTGAATACAAATACGAATTATTGAATGTAAATGGATTTTTACTGAATACAAATGTGAATAATTTATTGAATACAAATAAATTTTTGCTGAATACGAATATAAACTATTGAATGTAAAATGATGCTATTGAATATTGCAACAATTCGGCAACCATAGATGATGATGATGATGATGATGATGATTATTACTATTGTTGTTATTATATTACATTGGGGGAAAAAGTATTATATCATTGGTACATGCATTACCCACTGTAGCAGCAACTCAATGTCACTGTCAAGAGTGCAGAACCTGAACAGAGCATGAAGCCGTATACAGTTCGCAAAGGAGTCTATAGAATTTTATTCGTTAACTGACATGACGTATATGTCTCGTAATTTTTCCTTACCCCACTCTCAGTGCAAATTCAAGGCAGGGTGCAAAACCCATTCGCTTCAGCACCGTTTCAATTTTTTTAAACTCGTTTCAAAGTCAGTTATTCCAGAACATCGGCTTACCTCGGACCCGAAGAGTGATCAATCGCTTGCTTCTTATTTACATCCATACCCACGAGACCTTACTTGAAGTTTCCACTTAAACATCGTATCGCCCTTAGTGGTGATTTCCGTATCGGAAATTAATCTAAATTGACAGCGAATTTCTCCGATATACTGCGTTTTATAGTCGGCTGGTTGGTTGGTTGGTTGGTTTCTTTTCAGCAAGGGCTTATTCCAATTTGTTTGCTTTTAGGCGACGACAATGTAATTTGCTCGACTTACAAATCTTATCAACAAGTTAAAAGTTGGACAGAAGCCAGAAAAAAAATGCCGTCAATATCCACAGGGTGATCTTGTTGCAATGGAAAGCGACGAAGAGTGGGAATTTCCAAAGTCTATCAGTGTTAACTATACGCGATCTAAAAATAATGATCGGTGGTACATTGGTTTAATGGTGAATGCGTCGAATAAATGGTGCTGGATAAGTGGTGCGAGATCCTGCGTTAACTCTACAAAATTCAATAATACCGCGAAACTGTGGCGATGGAATTCCGGAGAACCAAACAACCTTCACACAGAATACTGCGTTGAGATGCTTCAGGGAGGATCATACAACAACGTTCCGTGCAATATGCATATTGACAACGCAGGATATATCTGTGAATGGAAAATCGGAGAGGAGCGTCACCGATGGCTTGTAGGCATCCGTCCTTGTCTGTAGCTGTTGATGTTTCCTAGACAGAGGTGTTCGTTCTTAAGATCGGGTGGAATTCCGACTTTGCACAGATTCAAGATATTAAATGCTAACTGAGTAGCATGGGAGATTACAAAATAAATCTGCGCACCCTCTGGGCGTATACGACTCCCGGTAGTGACATTTGCAGACTTGATCCATAACATTAACATGAAATTTTAGAGTTGCAGTGATCATTAATGCCATTGATGATCATTCTGATTGACTGTTGGCTCGCCAAGATCGAGCTTAACAACTTGTCACGAAAGGGGATTCAAATGTCATGCTTTTGTCGAACACTACTTGAGTTCGACACGTGGTTCGTTCTTACGCTAGTTCCTTCGTTCATTCGTCCGCCCATTCGCTCGTTGATTTCTCCCTTGGCTTTGATTAACTTTAATACATACTCACTCAATTCAACAACCTCTAATCATCGAGGAATTTGCCTATTAGTTTTGGTGTGGATTTATCAATGAAATAATTGTTTCTTTTTTTTTCTGAATGTAACACGTTTGATCTTACAAAGCCTATTTTAAGGACTCAAAAGGCAACTCTACAGCCGTTGAAAACTAAGATAGAAATATCGGACCGATGAAGTTCACAAACGAACACCTTTGCACCCACAGGCGCCTCATACGGTAGGCTTCCTCTACTTATTCAAACCATTTATTGATATTCTAAAACTGGCATTCTCAGGCCATTTAAATTAATAACGCAGCAATTTCTTTGGAAAACTTTAAAAATTAAACTATAAAATCCACTAATTTGACGGCATTTTTACCTCAGCTGGTAAACGAGAGGTAATATCTTGTAATATGCTCCTTTCTATGGGAAGAAGTGTTAACTTCTCAAACTATCTATTTAAATTTAGGAAGGTAGTAAGCTTAGTGACAATTGTGAACGAAAAGGGTGTGGACATTTCCATGTTGCATCTAGCCAAGATAAACAAGCCAAGGTATGCAAAGGAACCTGGAAATTCCCAAGTTCTTTTCACAGATAAAACGCAAAAGAATATTGAAATTTCCATGTTCCTTTCGCAGCCAAAACGGAAGGGAATTTGGAAATTTCCACGTTTAACTTCGTTTCGCACACAGAACACAAGGGAACTTGGCTTCCAAATTTCCATGCTCCTCTTGAAGGTAAAATGCAAAAGACAATGGGAGTTTCCTGTTACATTAGTTCATCAAAATGGACAAACACATTCCCATTTATTCCTGTAAGCCGTAGTGCTAATCTATGTGCTTCCATTGCACTGTCCCTAGAGAAATACCGCGGAAGTTTACCAAATGTCACGAACCTGTCTGCAAAGCCTGAGATAGAGTTAGAAGCTTTCTCATGCTTATTTTTTTAATTATTTTGCTTATTTCTTATGTTTATCTTTCTAACTGCGCAATCACCATGAATGTACTGAACACATCACTGCTCATGCAGCAAAGTTATAGCGTAGATTTGTGTTTATCGCGTATACAAGGCAACAACTCAAATGTGCTATTTTTCAATGTGGGAAGAGCCTACGCTGAACACTTTGTGGCCAAAAATATGGTCACTGAAAAATAAAGAGAATGATATGTTTAGTCAGCCTGAACTCAGAGTTTCCGAAGTTCTTACATAAGCCTTTCCTTAGTTTAGTTAGGATTTAAGGACACTCCCCTCCGGGTTTGTCGCTGTCAAATGACTACTGGAGCTACCCTTTCTCTAGCTTTTCAATCTAACATTTTAAGATTTCCCAGTCAATTTGCACAGGCAACAGCAGATGAAGCAAATCAAATATGTTAATACTCGTTCTACTTTCGGGGCATGCCAATTGTTTACTTCAGGACTCGCTCTTCTCACATTATCGCATGTCACAAATTCTAGGTTATATTTTATATAGAAATATAATTAATATTTTTTAAAATTAATATTAATTAAAAGTTCAGATTCCTTCCGCTACAAGTGAAACGAAAACGAAAACGAAGTGCGGATGACCTGAGATGTTATGGTAATGCGCAAATCCATAAAATGAACAGCTCCGAGCCACGTTTTGGTGGACACTATTCAGTTTCAGTCGTTAATTTTGTCCGCGAAGAAAAAATCCCCGTTATCTCTATAGCGCCCAAACTATACCAGCAATATTTGGTAACCAGACGGATGTCAAAAAGCATCAAAGACCGTCTCGCACGATTACTATGAGCATCACCTAAAACTAGGAATGCCTTCGACTTGTCATTAGTGGTATCTGAAATACAGACCGCGATATTTCCACAGCCGTTCCGTATTCTTCTCCCCCGTATTGCTAAAGAACACCTCCTTTTGTAAAGGTTCGAACTTTTTCACCTTCTTTGAGAATATACCACTTGGTAGCAGAACCCGTCTTGTCAGGCGTGATGTTTTGCTCACTATCATAAATGCACCATTTGAAATAACTGCCCAGGCCGAAACCGCCGAGGCTGATTGCCATGATTTCCTGTGACGTTCAGTTTACGGGACATCTGAGAAGCTTTCATCTGGACATCTCATCCACAGCCTATACTGCTCTTGATCAAAATGAAATGTTCCTCATTGAAAATGAAGTTGTTCAATCTTAAAACTTTCTTAAGAAGGCATGTGAAGGTTTGAGGTGATGGCATGTGCCGGTTTGTTTTTATAAGTTCCTCCTGAATAACAGTAAGTCGATCATCAATATCAATTTAACAAATAGATTCCATGTTGCCGTGCGTCTGTTCAGTAAATGGCAGATGACGTCAAAACCAAGAGTTGTAAGAACAAA
>BLFK01000134.1:4649149-4659149 GCA_014634185.1 Astreopora myriophthalma | reverse complement strand
AATCTCTTTCGCACTGTTCGTCGTCGTTGCATGACGACAACAAAAATAAAAAAAAGAAACAAAAACAAACAAAAAGAAAAAAGAGCGCAAGATATCCCTTGATACATGGGACAATGTCGAGAGGCAATCAGTGGGACAGTTGCCAGTCGGAATCGACGGTTTAACCGTTTACCAGATTAAGGGATTTGTACCTGATAAATTGAATTGCTTCAAGACGGAAGAAAATGGAAGAAAACCTGCGCTAATGTCTGGAGGGGGCATGCTCGCACACGATTTGCGGACTGTAAAGGTTCTGTTAAGTGCACGAAGGAACACTGTCGAAAAAAAGCGTGACGGGAAACAGGTGTGCAAAGGATGCGGCAGTGAAGGCCAATTTGTACCTTGCGGTGCACGTAGGTACCAAGTTACGGGAAAAATAAGGTTACCGTCTATCACGTTGGAGAACACACACGTCCTATTACCTCGATACAGAAAAAGAAAGACATTAAGACTGTCGAGCAACTGGTCAGGGAGACCCCAAATACAAAGCCTTCTGAAATAGTCTACCTTTGCTCTTTCCGCCTTTCAGCGAGAAATGGACTGGGACGAGGATGAGAAAGAAGCCGCTGCTAGCATGGACAAAAAACGTATTTCTAATATAAAGCAGACGGTTAAAAGAGACATTGGGCCGTTCGGCCATAACTTTGAGGCCGGCGTCTCGTTCAAAGAGTATTCTGATATACGGGATTTGCTATATATTCATGAGGTAAACGACAGAAGAGGAAATCCCGACGGGCCCTCTTTTGTCTTCAAGACAAGTTCTACAAAAGCAAAAATTGCTTTAAGCATGGACAAAGACGGCCAGGATTTTATGAATAACGAATTCTGTTTTTTTGACGGAAAGCGAAAACGTTGCAGGGGTTTTATAACCTTAACTGCATCAGTATATCATCCATTGTTGCGAAAGCAGATCCCTCTGGTGATCATGGAAACAGAGAGAGAGGATACAACAAATGTTGAATTGTTTTGGACGCTTTTTAACGAGGCGCTGGGAAAAGTGGCAAACGATCCTTCAATAAAATTCAATCCAATCGGTTGGTGTAGCGATATGGAGGGTGCTAACCTAGTAGGCATTACGAGGGTTTATGGCAATGCAAGCCTAATAAAATCGTGCGAGTTCCACTTCAAGGACCATCGCAACAAAAAAGCACAAAAGCTAGACCCAGATAGTGCCGAAGAGTTTAAGGGACTTTGCGATAGATTGTTGCATAGTACGACCGTGGAAGGTTATGAATCTGCAAAAGGACACGTGGACGAATTCGTCAGTGCAAAAGAAGACAGAGCTTCCTTAGTAGGTTGGGTTTCTTGGTGGCACGACAGACGTGGGTTCCTTTTGCGCGCATTTGCTGTACAGGATGCACCACAGATGAATCAAGCAGAGGTGATCCACGCTGGTTGGGTGCACAGCGACCGCCCCAATTTACCACTGCTAGATGCATGTCAAGCGGACGCACGAGATTCTTTGTTGCTTGACGTTGAACTAAAAAACTACCAGTCCGGTTCTGCATCGGGTGGAAGTGGCCCTTCCTTTGCTGATCGGCCGAGGAGGAGACATGCTAGCCAGATAAATAAAGCCCGATCCATAAGAAAAGAGATGTTTGCAGATGACAATGATAAACACGGCTTACTGATTGACCCGCAATCGTCACACCGTCCTAGCGGTGGAAAAAAATCAAAACGGAATCCGAAGAAGTATCTTGAAAAGAGTGAGACTAACACTACTCCCACACTCCAGCAACCAGATCTTGTGACACCTATGGCACCACAGATGTCCTCTGCAGCACTGCAGATACCCTCACAAATGCTGCCACAATATACACTGCCACAAGGGTCCCCTTGCATACTGGCTCCCCAGCTATCAGCGCACCTGCCTTTTCAGACCCCCCGGCCCTTGGCATACAACAGCTTCAACTAACACCCTCGCCTCCAATTTGTCATCGTGTACACATGCAGGTGCCCTCACTGGTTCCGCCAATTGGACCAGCATCGCCGCAACAAGCACCGGCTCCATCGTGGAATGCTGGTACGTCACCTAATGCGTATGAGGTTGTCGTAACACCCGCCAAGGTGCAAAAGGGCTATGGTTGCGGAAATGACCTTTCTCTGATGTACAAAACTCCACAGACGAATATAGTCACTAAACATGTGGACAGGAGAGTAACAAGGAGAAACGAGCAAACTGGACAGCTAGTGTACAGCAGCGATTTCAGCAATACATATTATCATCCGATTCCGTCGCACATTTCAAGGAAAAATCCTCTTTTCACGGGACTTGTGTACATTGACAATACCGTCTATGCTTCCTTAATTAAGGCAGAGCGCGATATTCTTAATTCTTTTCAATTTAATATCATTATGTGTTAATAATTGTGAACTTCAATAAAATGCTTGAAACGTTAATTTTTCAACGGTCTTATGCACAGTTTTTATATTAAATACACATCCCATAAACAGGTTATCAAAAGCGGGGGCAGCTCTAGTGAACACTATTTCTAGTTATGAGTTAATAAGCTGTGGTAAAAATACCCTTGATACGGTTTTTCGAACGGCATTTGATATTGATTTCAGTAATAAGTAATAGTAATAGCAATAAGTAATAATAGATAATGCTCTGAATACGGTAATTTCTGAAGAAGAAAAAATTGAAATGCTTAAATGTTTTTTAGGGAAATGTACGAGATCTTACCCTCACCCTCGACATATTACAATATTACATATTAAATTGTGCAGTCAATATTTTACAGCAGTCGGGTGTTTTGCTCAATTTTACAGAATAATTTCGTTTTTCGCCCTCCAAAAATGCTACAGTAATAGGTTCTTTGTTTGAGATTTGTCAGCACTTGTCAAGGCACAATGTGGTCGGTTTTCCAGGTTTGCCCAATTACCCTGACAACAGAGGCTTTTACAGGAAAACCGCATGCCGGATCGACACCAGAGTTTTCTTTTCCAGAGACGTTTCTCCCGCACGAACATGGTAGTCTGCTTACGAAAGTTGTATTGTTTGAAATTATATTTATAGACACCGCAACGGTCCTACGAACTCCAGCATTTTTAACACGCTTTATTTACTTGTTCCGAACTGCCAGGACGGCGACATGAAGAAAGGAAAGATGAACTGATTTGAAGCGGTTAAAACTAGAATAAAAGCAAACACAAAACGTTACAAAGTGGACTCATGTGAAACGAAAAACTCGACGGAAAACAACACTTACATTTGTTTAGGAGCTGGATAGCTGCATAAAGCGTTGAAGAAAGAACAAGAACTGCTTTAAAGCGAAAGAAACTGCACTAGAGGCGAATAGACTAAACTTAAAATAAACTAACTGCGAGCTGAAAATAAACTAACTGCGAAGTGAAGCGAAGTGAACTGAAAGAGACTACATTAACCTTAAATACTTTCAAAGAAATATGAATATATTACGCTAAATTACTTGACTAACACATTCCGCACGCACAACAGACTAACACTGAATGACATTTAACACGAACCTACAATAAAACTAATGACGAGGCGTTTACAATATTCTCAATCTAACAACAATTGTTGGGTGAAGGTACAGTATTCTTGTTTAAAGCATCTGGTTTTTGAATCCGAAACGAGTCGGAAACGTAGGTATGTAGTTCAAATTCCAGAATAGGTTGCACGCCGGTTAGCGCTTGAGGCCACGCAATAAAGGCAATTATTGTGCAGTCAATATTTTACAGCAGTCGGGTGTTTTGCCCAATTTTATAGAATAATTTCGTTTTTCGCCCTCCGAAATGGTTCAGTAATCCTTCTTTCGATCTATCACGCAGTTAAAAAGCATGTCACGCAACGCTCCCCCAAAGATAAGCCCAAAAAATGCTGCATAGAATACTAGCATTCCCGGTGTTATTATTAACTATTTTTTAATTATTAATTTATTATTTCTACTTCATTTTTAACTTCAATATTTATTTATATTTCTTATTTTGTTTATATTTATATTTTTTATTTTTATTTTTATTATATTTTCTATTTTAATATCTTTTTTTTTACTTTAATATTTCTTATTTAATTATTGATTTATTATTTTTAGATTTTTTGGACCCTCGACATATTACCCTCACACTCGACATGTAGCCCTCTACCCTCGACGCTCGACCAAAGGCAGGCTCGACCGCAGACGGTGGGGAGATCGAAAACCCCTTGGTCAGGATCAATTCGATGGACCAAACCGCCATAGAGCGAAGGTGCTGAAACCATTTACCCAATCTTCAGCATTTACGGCGCATTCAAATCAGGCTTCAGTAAAAACTGTTTCGATTTCAAGTGGATATTAAATTGTTGTTTAGAAGCCGAGGATTACTAGCAGGAAAATTCAACCCTCCTACCCCTTTTTCTGCATTACAATAGAAATGGGAGCTAAATTGGGGTTTCTAATTATCTTCGTTTTGAAAATCACGAACACCATCCAAAGAGGAGACAACCCGCGTGGTGAGTCCTGCTGCTTATTTATAGTTGTGGCTTCGGTCGGTAATTCAGTTTCGTGAATTCTTTAGCAAAGCCTTCATTGTTTCTCAAGCATTTTAGGAAGCGTTAATGTTATTAGCCAATGGATATCCTCACCTGTGGATATATTTGACAATCTAGTCGATTGATTTATAAGCGAAACCTTGTTTGCGTGATTTACCTCATGTGCAGTACTTACGTCGGCAAAAGTTGGAAACATAAACGTAGTTGTCTTGGAAAATATCATTTAGAAGGAGCGCCTGAATGGCAGGGAGGCGGGGCTGTTCAATTTAATTTTTCCTGCAAAGATTCTTTTGAAAGTGTTCATGACGTTATTTATTTGTTTCAGGTTGTTCATTTATTTATTATCTGGAAGAAGTGCCTGAATGGCAGTGAGGCGGCCGTGTTGAATTTAAGTTTTCAAGATTCTTTCTCCTAGAAGGATTATTTTGAAATGATTCATTTCTTCAGTTCTTTATTTATTTATTCTTCTTCTTACTATTGTTATTATTATTATTATTAGTAGTAGTAGTAGTAGTATGATTATGATTATGACGATGATGATGATGATGATGATGATGATGATGATTAGTATTGTTGTTATTATTTTACATTTGCAAAAAAAGAGTATGAGGTTATTTGCACATCACGCATTATAGCAGGAACTCAACGTTAGTGTCAAGAGTGCAGAACCTGAAAAGAGTATGAAGGCGTATAAAGTTTGCAAAGGAGTCTATAGAGTTTTAATCGTTAATTGACATGATTTATATGTCTCGTAGTTTTTCCGTACCCCACTCTCAGTTCAAATGCAAGGCAGGGTGCTAAACCCATCCGCTTCAGCACCGTTTCAATTTCGTTAAACCCGTTTCAAAGTCAGTTATTCCAGAACATTGCTCACCTCGAACCCGAAGAGTGATTAATGGCTTGCTTCTTATTTACATCCATACCCACGAGACCTTAGCAAGTTTCTACTTAAACAGCGTATTGCCCTTAGTGGTTATTTCCGTATTGGAAATTAAACTAAATGAACAGCGAATTCCCCAATATAATGCGCTTTGCAATAGATTGGTTGGTTGGTTGGTTTGTTTTAAGCAAGGGCTTATTCCAATTTGTTTCCTTATAGGCGACAACAATGTAAGTTGTTCGACTTACAAATTTTTTGAACAAGGTACAAGTTGGACACAAGCCAGAAAAAAATGCCGTCAATATCGACAGGGTGACCTGGTTGCAATGGAAAGCGACGAAGAGTGGGAATTTCTAAAGTCTATCAGTGTTAACTATACGCGATCTAAAAATAATGATCGGTGGTACATTGGTTTAATAGTGAATGCGTCGAATAAATGGTGCTGGATAAGTGGTGCGAGATCCTGCGTTAACTCTACAAAATTCAATGATACCGCAAAACTGTGGCGATGGAATCCCGGAGAACCAAACAACCCTGGCAAAGAACACTGTGTTGAGATGTTTTTGGGAGGATCATACAACAACGTTCCGTGCAATAAGCCTACTGGGAAGAAAGGATATATCTGTGAATGGAAAGTTGGTGAGGAGCGTCCCCGATGGCTTGTAGGCATCCGTCCTTGTTTGTAGCTGTTGATGTTTCCCAAACAAAGATGTTCCTTTGTAAAGTCGGGTGGAATTCCGACTTTGCACAGATTCAAGATATTTAATGCTAACTGAGTGACACGGGAGATTACAAAATAAATCTGCACACAGTCGAGGCGCATACGGCTCCCGGCAGTGACATTTGCAGATTTGACCCATAACATTAACATGAAATTTTAAAGTTGCAATGATCATTAATGGCATTGATGATCATTCTGATCGACTGTTGGCTCGCCAAGATCGAGCTTAATAAGTTGTCACGAAAGAGGATTCAAAAGTCACGCTTTTGTCGAACACTACTTGAGTTCGACACGTGGTTCGTTCTTACGCTAGTTCCTTCGTTCATCGCTCATCCACTTGTTGATTTCTCCCTTGGCTTTGATTAACTTTAATACATACTCATTCAATTCAACAACCCCTTATCTTCGAGGAATTTGCCTTTTAGTTTTGGTGTGGATTTATCAATAAAATAATTGTTTTTCTCTTCCAGAATGCAACCCGTCTGATCGTACAAAGCCTATTTTCAAGATTCAAAAGGCAACACTACAGCCGTTGACAACTAAGATAGAAATTTCGGACCAGTTAAGTTCACAAACGAACACCTTTGCACCCACAGGAGCTTCATACGGTAAGCTTCCTCTATTTATTCAAACCATTTATTGATATTCTAAAACTGGCATTTTCAGGCCATTTTAATTATTAGCGCAGCAATTTCTTTGGAAAACTTTAAAAATTAAACTATAAAATCCCCTAATTTGACGGCATTTTTACCTCAGCTGGTAAACTAGAGGTAATATCTTGTAATATGCTTCTTTCTATGGAAAGAAGTGTTAACTTCTCAAACTATCTATTTAAATTTAGGAAGGTAGTAAACTTAGTGACAATTGTGAACGAAAGGGTGTGGACATTTCCATGTTGCATCTGGCCAAGATATGGAAAGGAACCTGGAAATTTCCACGCTCTTTTTACAGGTAAAACGCAAAAGAACATTGAAATTTCCATGTTCCTTTCACAGCCAAAACGGAAGGGAACTTGGAAATTTCCATGTTCGTTTCGCACACGGAACACAACGGAACTTGGCTTCCAAATTTCCATGCTCCTCTTAAAGGTAAAATGCAAAAGAACATGGGAGTTTCCTGTTACATTCATTCATTAAAATGGACTAACACATTCTCATTCCTGTAAGCCGTAGTGCTAATCTATGTTGTTGCATTGCACTGTCCCTAGAGAAATACCGCGGAAGTTTCCCAAATGTTAAGAAGCTGTCTGCAAATTCTCATGCTTATTTTTAATTATTTTGCTTATTTCTTATGCTTATCTTTCTAACTGCGTAATCACCATGAATGTACTGAACACACCACTGCTCATACAGCAAAGTTATAGCGTAGATGCTTATTCCAGGTTTTGTGTTTATGGAAGGACCATTTCACAAGGGAGAAAAAATAAAAAAAGTTTGACTTCTTGATATTAAGCGTTAGTCTGTCAGTTGTTAGCCAGTCTGACAGTTTCATTAGCTCGGCATTTACATTTATTTACTTCGAGAGTTTCAGTAAAGTCCTTATGCGCATAAAGTAAACTAGTATCATCAGCAAATAGAGAAAGAAACTAAAGCAATTTAGAACAACTAATTATATCCTTTATATAAATTAAAAATAGCAGTGGACCTAACACTTATCCCTGCGGAACCCCGCAAGGTGTGTTTTGTTTAGCAGAAGTGCTAGTACTTGATGCGACAAATGTCGTTTTCGTACGAACGTAAGTAAACCAATCACTAATAATTCCTCTTACGCCATAATGCTCCAACTTCTGCAGCAAAATATTGTGATTCAGTGTCAAATGCTTTTTTGAGATCAATAAAAATTCCACACGAGAACAATTTATGGTCCATATTATTCTGGATTGCATCTGAGTCGCATGCTGAGTCGCCCGTCCTTCCCGAAAACCGTTTTGAGAGGAAGTATGTTTGTTGTGCTTATTCAGATACGATTTCAACCGCAAGTACATTAATTTTTCACAAACTCTATTAAAGTTAGGTAAAGTGAACTTGGTCGATAGTTATTTGGATGAGTCTCATCATTAAATTTAAAACAGGGCTAACTTTAGCAAACTTTAATTTCGAAGGGT
Source organism: Astreopora myriophthalma (assembly GCA_014634185.1). NCBI lineage: Eukaryota > Metazoa > Cnidaria > Anthozoa > Scleractinia > Acroporidae > Astreopora > Astreopora myriophthalma. The sequence continues at coordinate 4,650,910 of BLFK01000134.1, read as the reverse complement.
ATTTACCCAATTGGATAGCGATATTTATAATTTCTGCCATGGGGCTGCTAATGATACTTTGAGCGCGCTTTAATAAAATTGCTGGACAAGATTGTAATCCATAAGCCTTGTTACTAGGAGTCGATAGTATTTGGCTCTCAACCTCAGTTGGAGTCACAGGGCAAAGATGAATGACTTAAGATACGTAGTGTTACTATAGTAGTCAGCGAAATGACGCGAAGGAGATAATTGTCTGGCTACTTTTTTGACCGACGGAGGCAAAATGTTCTTTCAGAACGTTACTAATTTTAACGGGATTGCATGTTAGCCAGTTATGTTCTGTCTTTAATTTTATGGATACTTTTATGTGCCTGTCTTTTTCTATGTATCAAATCATTGATACCTTGCCATGTCTTTCTGATATTATGCGAGTTGAAGTATCTTTGATAACATAATTGTTTATTTAAACTGGTTAGACTAAGAATTTTATACCTATAATACTTCTGTTCACTTTCATTTCCAGAGAACATTAATCGGTTCTTTACTTTTATTGATTTTCTGATTTAAGCTATTTAAGGGTATTGGAGATGTTTGACTCGGCTGGAATTACGAGTCCCTGGGTATCTGCAGTCATTTGGGGTTATAGGTCAGGTCTATTAGTTTCTAGATTCAGTGATGGGTCTCTTGCTATCTGGATTTAAGTGTCCTTGGGTCTCTAGTTTAGCTCCACATGACAGAATCATATTTAGGGCTAAGATCGGTGTAAGAACACATTAGAACTCACTGCTCAGTACCTTAACGGCTTGTCATATCGATGTACCTTTCCTCAATCTGCCACGTGTCTTACTGACGGATAGTTTCTGTGTAAACTTCCTGAATTAAAATTCTGTGGTGCACAATGGGGACATTTTTGTTGTCGTAAAATAATACTAATAATACATTCCCCAAGACAACAGGTACGAGACGCGGGTCAGTTATCATAAACGCATGTTTGGGCTCTTTTCCAATATGTCAAACTGAACAACGGAATTTTTTATAAGGATTAAAACGTAATCGGGGGCTCCAACCCAGACTCTCTGTGTACATGTATTCCTTGTCCTTCAGTTAATTTGTGGGTCCCTTGACTTCGGTATGTTTGGAATTTGAAGGTCTCTAGAGTTTTGGGTTCCTAGACCTTAAAATCTGTCGTGAATAACAAGAACAACAACGAACAGCAACACAAAAAGAACTAAAAAGAAGAAGCAAAAGTACCAATGAATCAATCAATCAACCAACCACCGAACCAAGCAAGAAAAAATACAACGGCAAGAACTTAAAGAAAGTAAAAACGCCAGACATCATTCCAATGGCCCTTATTATTGATTTATTGACGGTATAGCGCTTAATTTGTAGCTGCTAACTGTTAGTTTGCCTGGTTATCATAAGGCATAAGCCTAAGCATAGACGCAAGCAAGTGACTAAGCGAGAACTATAAACAAAAGGACATGGGCACGCACAGGGAACCATTCATTATTGCTGGCGCGTTTGTCGATATGACCTCCCAAGTCCGAAGTGCACATGGAACATCGATTGGGGGCGGGGTAGAGAAGGGGCTCGATGCTCGTACCTTCAGTGTTTATGCTTGCGCTTATGCCATTCTCGTTCTGTTTGCCCAAGTCAAAAGCACTTGTAATGCTGAGTACGTATTCAACCTAGGTAAAATGCGAAACACTGCTTACTTCTCTTTGAATTAACTGAAAAACGTTGAACTGAATGTATCCAAATTAGATATTGACACAGGAA
>BLFK01000134.1:4638046-4649139 GCA_014634185.1 Astreopora myriophthalma | reverse complement strand
CTTTACAGATTTGTTCACAATGTCAGAGTAGTTTCCGCAAAGTAAATTCATTGTCCTTTGGAACGAAATTGGTGGAAAGTTGTTGGAACAGTTGTCGGGAATTTTCTACACTCAAACGTCCTTCGATAGCACTGAAGCGCCAGGCAGTGAGTGAATTCGGCTAAAGGTATAGGTAGTTGAAACTTGTCTTTTGCATTGTTAAAATTACGTTTAGGTCGTCATAGGGACCTTTTATTGCTGTTTAGGAACTTGAAAACAGTGATGAAGGAAAATGGAGAAAATAAAACTGAAGATAGATTTGCTTAAACATGTTATTAAGCTGGATAACGCGGCCGAACACTGTACGGAAATGTCGTCTTTGTTTTTGCTGTATCATTGAAGCTTCAAGCTTGGAGCCCATCACCCTGTCTAAATAAAGGTTCTTTATCTGGTAATTTCTCTGCAACCATAAAAGCCCGCACTCATTTTTCTAACACAATTAATTTGCATTGTTGTCTCATCACTCTGCAGTGAGGCGACAAGAAAATAATTTCTAACTTAGTAACTGTGAGAAAGTAATACAAGTATACAGGAGAGGCAACTCCTTTATTGGTAAGATAGCACCATGCAAGTAAAACAAATTCAGTTTGTTATATGCGGATCAAAAGGAGATGCCGTCTAATGACTACTCCTTGCAACAAAAGCTCTTAAATACTGTATCCAAACTACCAGTATGACATTATTACCCCGTGCCAATGCAAATGCATGGAGCCCAAAATCTTAGAAAACAAACAGAAAAACATGACAAAACAATTTAAGACAAAAACAAGAACAACAAAAGGAAGGATAGTACTCGCCCAGTTGATGATAGTCCTTGTCACTTATTTTGCAAGGTGTTCAACTTCGCTTGCTGGAAATTTTGGATTTTCTTCCCAAAAAGGTTTCCGTACGAAACACATTTCCGTTGTTTTCAAAAGTACACTTTTAAAAAGCATTTTGAAAACGTTCCGTTTTCGGTGTATCTGGATCAGTGTGGACGAGTGACCCAACCATAAAATAAAGTTGTGTTTGGAAATGTACCCGGACCGGCTGTCTCGGTTGACGCATTTGTTAACGGGATACCAAATCCAATAATATATAAACAGTAGCCTCCATTTGGAGCGAAAATATGCTCGGATATTTGTCCGCGGACATTATCTGTTCCGAGAAGCTCACAGTTTTCCTCGAGCTTCGCTCTTGGAAAACTGTTCGCTTCTCGGAACAAATAATGTCCAAGGAGAAATATCCAAGCATATTCTTAAAGCCAAGTTGAGGCTAGCGTGTTTATTAAATTAAAGGAATAGCTCACTAGTATTTGTTGTTTTAGAAGTAAATTCCGACCTTACTTCGAAGTAAAATGGCTGTTTATGTATTGAAAATACCGACACTCTCGAAGTTGCCGTCACGCTAATGTCCAATTTCGCGCCGCACAACATTGACCAGTTCCAATCCCCTCTACTTTCATCGGTTTTCTGAGCCTTCTGCTTAGGCAAGTTCGGACAGGATCGACTGGGATCGCTAGTCCGGGTTGGATGGATCGGACTATCTCGGATCACGTTAGTCTCCTTCGCAGCCGTTTTTAGGCTCGTCACGCAAGGAGCGTTGCGTGACGAGCCTAAAAACGGCTGCGAAGGAGACTAGGATCACGTCGGACTGCAACAAAATACTAATTAAGACATATTAAAGATAGTTTTGGTCACCTGTAGGTGCAATTCACACAAACATACGTCAAATCTGTTTGTGGTCGATCGAGCGCCATTCAAAAGCCGCCACGCTCCTAGTACCAGATTCTCACGGATGGGTTCTGATACCCAGCCTCTCTCAGCCATCACCACAAGGGTATCCTCTATTCTGTGTGAATATGGATTCAGGAGAAGGTAGGATCGATATCTTTAGCATCTTTGTGCAAGAATTTGCATTTCGGTAGGTGTTATGGCAACGAGAAGGTAGCGTTAGTCATTTCTAATCTACAAGTTTGTTTATTTCTGTGACAGATGAAGTTTCATTTGGTAAAACATTGTTTAGGTGAGCTCAATGTTTACTGATTAATGTTTATTTGATTTCCAATTTGTCTACCTCTTTATTACTGAAAATAAATTGGACAGCTGACATTTAGTTTTCTACTGTGTTTGCAGTACACATTATGTGGTCGATAATGATTATGACAGAAACATAAGGTCAGCACATCATTTTATGTATGGTAGTTCTTCAAATGCTGTAAACTTCATTGTTGAAAGTCAGTCGTTAATACAGATACATATGACAGTTAAGTTTTCTGTTTGTTTTTTACTGTCTTGCTTTTGTAGCAGGATCATTTATTGATTGCCATAGATTTCCTTTAAACAGGTGAACTTGCAACTTGTACTTAGATGAATTCTATCAACAGTAAATACCTATTGATGTTAACCTTCAATTGATGACAAGTTATCAAAAATAAACATTGGAGAATTGAAGTACTAGTACATATTTCATTGTCTGTGTCATTTTTTTATTGGCCAAAATGATTTATGTGGTTTTGGTTTGAGGATACTCAATTGAAAACTGTTTATTTTTTGCGGTAATGAAATTAATTAATTCGATTTTGTGCACATGTTGCCAGAAACGCATACAACTCATCATTGTTCCTGAGAGTCCCATTTAAGTTGGCAAAGCAGCGACCAAAGAAAGTGGTCGTCCTCCCTGTCTAGTTATAGAAGATTCTCCAGTCAAGAAAGAAAAGATAATGACGTCAGAAGACAAATTACTTGATGGCGATCCAGTGACTTTGAAAGTCTTTGCTCACCACTAAGATCTTTTCCTCAATTATGACCCTGGGATGGTGGGGCAAAAAAAGCCATTAAAAGTCAACAAGCATTGTTCTTTCTTAGTTGATTTACGTCGCATCAGCTTAGAAGACTTGCGAGCATATGCCAACCTTCCACGTAACAAGTATGGTGGATTCAGAAAGAAAGGCGTCTCAGTCACGAAGAACCAGGATGAATGTCCTGAATTTTCAGTAGTTACCTCAAACTCACAGAAGATCACCACGGATGACCAATATGTCCTGAATAGATTATACTACACCAAAACATTTCAAGATGAGCACCATTTTCCCTGCAGGATGATCTACATTTCAGACATATGAGAAGACATTGTCAACAATGTCGCCATTCTCCATTATTGTTTCAAGCACGAAGAACGCGATTTTGATTTGAAACCGCACACAATTCCCACACCGTAAGAGGAAAAGGTTTTACTCGCACTCAGCCCTCGACTTTGGCAGCCCTAAAAGTGAGGCGTACAGTGCTTGGCCCAGGAGAGGCTGTTCGCCAGACAAAGGCAAGTTGTGGAGGAGTAACACAGGTAGAGAGTTCAGCCCAGATGCCAAGAAGGACCAGGCAAGCAAAGTGTTTGAGAAAAAACCATCACCTCTACCCAACAACAGTTTAGTGGAGAGAATGCTGACGAAGGTCTGTCCGTTCTTTTTCGAATGAGAGAAGAGGATGACAACTTCATTCGAGACGTCAGTATAGGAAAAGAGGGCTTATGTATCTCACTCGCTCCAGATGTTCGGCTAGCTGAACTGGAGAGGTTTTGTACAGTACCGCAGATTGATCCAACATTCAACCTCGGCCCATATGAATGTACGCCTATCTCATATCAAAATCTACTACTGGAAAGGAAGTCCACCGGCAAACACCCTGTCTTTGTTGGACCTGTGCTGATTCACTATAGTAAAGATGAGCGGACCTACAAAGACTTTTTGAACAAGCTCAAATCGTTAACACCAGCTTTACAAGACATCATTTCCATTGGAACGGATGGTGAGGTGGTTTTGGTAAATGCCTTGCAGAATTGTTCTCCAAAAGCAACGGAAAGATCTTTACGTTGCTTCAGACACTTCCCTCAAAACATGGAAGATAAGCTACACAAAGTTGGCATGAAAGTTGCATCAAAGTTGGCATGCAAGTGCAAATGAGTTCCGCTGGGAGGTTTTTGGAGAGGTGGCATCTGATGGTTCTTACGAGACTGGTTTACTGGACAGTGAATCACACACTAGGTTAAACCGACGTGGACAGCCCGTGCAAGTGGGCTTCAGGTGTGTGACTTCAAAGATAGATCAGAAATGATGAAAAAGCACATGACTGGAAAAAACGCAAAGAGGCTGCCCTTCACTCCATCTCCTCAACTGTGGATGTCCCCGTGAAGGTCTATCCTTTAGAAACAGAGAGCACCAACAGTAGAATTCAGGCAAAAACAACAACACCAACAACGCAAAGCGTTTGGTTTCATGGAAACAATTGAAGCCATCAGATCCGTTGACGAGGAGCAACGAGAGGATTTCGCTCTAGCCGTAGTTGGCCTGCACGAAGACCTCTAACTAAGACAAGAATTCGCCAAATTTGAGCGACCTGGTTTTCTTAAGTTATCCACCCGAGAGAGGGAGAAGTTTTTCTCGAAACTTCTCAACATTAATCTTACAACCTTTTTATCAGGGGACTTATCATCAGTGCTGTGTGGCAAATATGGCGGGCGATCTGCATTACCATCCGAATCGAGCACTGAATATTCGTGTGCGTTCCCGTCAGGCCAGCTCTAGCTTTGCCCAAACAGAACGATAGCGGTGACATCCTCAAATATCTTTATCTTGCTGAGAATGATGTACTGTACTTCCTTTCAAGAGGAAGGGGATTCTCCAGAGAGCAAACTGTATCCTAGAGAACCAGGCAGTATATGGAGGTAACTCCAAAGGTAACGTGCAGTGGTTTGCTGTTGACAGTTTTTCATTTGGTAAACCACATCAACTTTAAGTGAAGGGGATTAATGGTGAAAACTCTTGTGACTGCGAGGGTTGGAAGGCACATAAATGTTGTGCACATGCAGTTGCTGCGTCACAAAAGAAGGAAATGCTGTCCAAGTGTCTGGATTGGTGTGCACGCTAAAGCCACCGTAACATTACCAGCATCACAAATATGAATGTACGAAAACAAGCACTAGGACGTAAAGCAAGGGATAAGCTTCCCAGAAACCGAAAAAGAAAACGACCACCAGTTGTCCTTGCAAAGACAAAATCCGCAGGAAAAGTCTTCTGAAGGACAGAAGCGAACTCTAAAGGTACAAATTAGTCTTTCTGGAAGAAACGAGTGCGTATAAATGCTACGGATGCAACAGCGCAATGCGGTGTCCACCAGCTGTGCCGGAGTCGCCCAAGAACATGGCATTGACAACAATGGAGCATCGGTCCTACCTCCAAGCTGGTAAAATGCAGATCAAATGTCAGCGGACATATTATCATGTTCGACGATCTTATCTCCAATCAAAGAGCGATGCATTCACTAGCGACTCATGCAATTTTCTTTGAAGATGAGTCTTGCCTTGATGACAAACAAAAGCTTCTGCTTGGCAAGGAATTTGCTCTGCAGTTCAACTAAAGAGAACAAAATACCAGATAAGTTATAAAAAGCAGGGCCCAGTTGTTCTTATGATGGATAACGTCATGTGCTGGATAAATCACTTCCCAGCAAAAAGTTTCCAAAACAAATTCTCTATTCCGCGGACAGCCATTTTTTTGGTGGCTGGTTAAGGCTTTATCCATTCTGTGAACAACTAGCCCCTTACTTTGGCGAGCGGAAACACAATTAAAAGGAAAACAAACAAACAAGTTGTAACTGAAATAGAATTTGGAGACATTCATTATCCAACCATCACTAGTCCCAAAAAATGACTTGCTGCTGTAATGTGAGTTGTAGTTACCTTATGAAATCAAGAGGTGCTATGGAGGTTCTGGTTCTTATACTTTAAGGTTTCAGTGACTCCAATAAGTTAAAATTACGGCTTTAGAAAATAGTCTTCTCAGAATCTCTTCTCATGCATGTTTTAATAATAACCACCACAAATGGAAATATCAGTGACGCACTACCATTATTGCTCTTGTTACTGTTACTGTTCTTGTTATTCATGTTACTGTGTATCTTGCATCTGGGTATTTTGAGACCACTTGGAACACACTTTTAGTCACTAGTACAGTTGAAAAGTTAATGCAGGGTACTTTAACAAACACGCTGTACAAGATTTATATAGCAATATTTATGACACTGCTTCTTGCTTACCACATATCTTGCTTTATCCAAGAAGTTGTCTGTCAGGTTGAATCTCTATTCAACTCCATGCTAGGTTTAGTTTTATTTTCAGACGGTGTCCCCCATTCAGTGTAAAGGGGCAGTAAGTTAAAGCACAAGACAGGCGTTTACTTTAGTGAAAAACTGCCCTGTTCGATTGTCCTTCGGTGAGTTGGGGAGGTCTTCCTTACCACATATCTTGCTTATCCAAGAAGTTGTCTGTCAGGTTGAATCTCTATTCAACTCCGTGCTAGGTTTCATCTCACTTCATAGCGACTCCACAAATAAAAACCACTTACTTCCTGAGCCAGTTCTTTTTCTCAAGGCTAATTGGCTTTAGTCACCATGCATTGTCTCGAAATCCGCTGTTCTCCACGCCAAACACTCGGCGATTGCAGGAACATCGATGAAGTCAACTGCTCTCTACCGAAATAGCTGCTTAAAATGACCATTTCTTCCCCTTTAAAAACATCCCACTGCGGCAAAATATGTCTTATTTTTAACGTTGAGCAAGTGACGAGACTCCATGTTGAAAATTATGACTGAAATGGTTAAACACGAGCTACGCTCGATCCTCAAATCGTCAGCCAAATTTGTTTATGCTTTTGCATCGTGCAATATGATATACCGCTGACAATTATTTGCGGGCTAAAAATGTCCCTGATTTCTGGCGAATTCACAACCATAACAACGTGCGGAGATAACCAACTGGTTGATAAAAGTCGTATTATGCACGAAATCGTGATCAAGAATTTTGTCATATCGTGGCAGTTTAAAGGGGTTAGACCACGAAATTTTAGGCAATTTCAGCACTGATCAAATGGCCATGGAATTAACTAACATATCACAACAAAGGCTCAAAACTTTGCAAGAGTTCAAACAAAACACAGGAAACCCGAGAAGGGACATGGATGGACAAAACTGGAAAGGATTAAAATGGGTTACAATTGAGTCGATTTGGAAAACGTCGGCCCGACCTTTTTGCAAGGTTATCTCAGTTAATATCGAAATGCCATTTACACAGCTGGAAAATCATTCTCATTTGCTATGCGGCCCTGATTTTGCAAATGAAAGACTCTTGCTCTGGCAATTTGAAGTTTAGATCTCATAATTGACAAAATTAAATAAAGTCCCCTAAAATAGCGTGACCTTGCCCCTTGAAGAGTTGGAGAAACCGATTGGCAGGGAGAGCCTGGTGCTAGAAAAACAAAAGAACATGGCGACTTTTGAATAGTGCTCGATCCACAACAAACAGATTTGACGTATATTTGTGTGAATTACACCTCCAGGTCAGAAAACTATCTTTTCTATGTCTTAATTAGTATGTCGTTGCAGTCCGACCTGATCCGAGGTACAGTCCGAGTTGATCCGAGGTAGTCCGATACATTTTGCTCATGTTACTCATTTAATCATTGCGACTTCATCTATCAAGGACAAATTTATTCCATCGGTTCACGCTGCGTTTGCCAGGAACAGGAAACTTAGCTTTGACGTAATTCTTGAAATACCAAAACAGGTGTATTATATGGTTCAAAAGGAATAATTTAATGCTTTATGGCACTGGAACACCTCATAAAAAGGCAATGACTACAAATATTCCTCGCCGGGTACGTGATCCCGAGGAGACAATTTTGTGTCCCCGAGATATGGCTACGAATAGTTTTTTTCCCTGTAACTTTTTTTTTTATTTTTTTCCTGACGTATTTTTTTTTAAAGTCTTACAGTCTCACAGCACAAAAAGGACGAGTGAGAAAGTAAAATTATGCCAAGAAAACGATAGTTCACCAACCTCGTTTGGGAGAAAACAGCCATTTCTCCTCAGAAGCTTTTAAAGCTTTCCTCGCGTTCTTAGGTTCTCAACATGTGTGGTTCTCTATGTCCATTCCAAATATTTACAAATTAAATGTAGATAAAGGATGCATTGCAGCACAACAGGACAAATTGTACATATTTGATGGCGATCATGAGGGGACAGGTTATCCTTAATTTTCCTCTCACCTGAGGAAGGTAAGTTTACGCTGGAAATTTACATCTTTCCAGTATAAGTTTCAACCGTGTTTTTTAAATTATTTTTTTAATTTTTTTAATCGTGCTATTTGTTCAATGTTTTAGAAACAACAGCACCCGAAAAACATGGGACAACGAGCCCTACAAAGGGTATGTGAGTAGCATACACTGGTGACACAATAGAAGAGAATATTCATAAGCTTACAATACGTCTTAATTTGAGTGTCCTTTTCCTGTGTTTTTTGTTTGTTTGTTTGTTTGTTTTCGAACGGATGGTTGACACGATAGTGCTGAACACGCAAGCACAGCTTTTTGCGCGAGTCAATTAAGCGAAATTTTATGCTGTATATTAAAGATTCACAAGGGTGCAAATTTTTCACGAAGCCGAATGAACACAATTTGAAAAATCACCGAAAGATCGACACTTGAACGATCTCCTAATCCGTCTTCGTTAATATCCGTGCAAAAAATGTAAACATCGAGGATTCGTCAGGAAAAAAAAAGAGGAATGCGTGTATATCTAATTGGTTGCCCGCACAAAACTCCTTGGAAGCAGGGGAGAGTCGCGTTTTACACACGATGGGGAGTAAAACCTAACGTTTCTGTGCCAAAGTGACTGGAAACATGTGTGACGAAAACTGTTACCGAAAAATGCCACAAAAAGAGAGCCAAAAATTCAGTTTGTGGGATCGTTTCTTATTAGGATTCCGACAGGTAAGCGTATCACGCCAGTGTTATTCAGCTTTCATCTGTTTGTGTTTTGGTTTCAAAAAAGTCGCAAAGCGTCAAGCTCTAGGGGATTTTTCAGATTTTATTCATCAGCTTCCTTAAAAAGTTGCATCCCACGTGAATCTTTAATATACAGCATAAAATCTACCTTAAGAATAAATTGCTTTTACTACACCTTTTGCTGTTCATTACGAGAAAATACGCACTCATTTGCGTGAATTGACGACCAATAGCGCGAAGATGCATTCATGAGCGCCAAGAAGCGAACATTTGCACGTAACTCAGATTCAATAACGATTTTTGCATTTTTGTTTACATTCAATAGCATTTTCATATGTTCATATGCGTCATTCGGCATACAAAAGAGGAAAATATACTTCCATTTGCGCTAACATTCAAGTCATTAACACCATCATGAAAATCAATAGAGACAATAAACAAACATTAAATTGCATGACCATTCATTAACATTTTCATCACACTGTTTGAAATTCATTAACATTCCTGGACGGCTTTAGTGTGGGTAAGACAAATATTAATGGGATTGTACAAACAATAGAGCGTAATACAAGGCCGGTTTTCTGCCTCCAGATTTCGGGATAATATAAAGACGAAGGTATTTTATGCCATGCCAAAGAAAATACATTAATCAGAATGAAGGGAAGCCCTTATATATTCGACGGAATTACACCAAACTTCTCATCGTGCCCTGCAATCTTATTTTCGCCGAAACGTATCAGGTACCATTTCCAGAGTGTTGTTTGAGCTATGTCAGAGCCAAATGTTTCCCTCGGCTTTAATTTTGAGATCGATTGAGGCAATTCTGCATAGATTTAGTGGTAGCACCAGTAGTTATAGGGTTGGGGGTTCGAGATCATTTTCATAAAATGATCTCTAACCAAACCCACCTCTATAACTACTCATATTTTTGGTCTCGTATTTTGGTCTCGTATTTTGGTCTCGTATTTTGGTCTCGTATTTTGGTCTCGTATTTTGGTCTCGTATTTTTGATCTCGTATTTTTGTAAACTATATATTTTTATTTGATGTTGGCTTCATATTTTGGATTTTTTATTATGTGGCTTTCTCAGAAAAATCACCAAGCGTGACATTCTCGGAAAACATAGGAAGTTGATGATGTTATACAATAGGGGGTTCCCCAGGAAAATGAGTCAGCACGAGACAGTCGTATGATTTTTTAACCAATCAAAAAGTTAGCCCATAAATTTACCAAAACCAAAAATCTAACCAACTGGTTGAAAATCTGGTCTATTTTGCTATACAGAAAAAGGATGCCTTCATTAGAAGAACTTACTGCTCGTTTAAAAATAACATCTTACATAATAATATATGAGTTGTAATTCTATCATTCATAAGGAATTGAAAAAAATGAAAGAAATGGTATGTGTCTTTTGCAATCAACAATTGGATAATATAAAAGAAAGAAATCCACAAAATGTTGACCTATGTTGTAATGATAAATATGTTGTAAATGATAATGGATTGAATGTATGTCAAAATTGTGGTTCTTGTTATGGTTATGATTATGTTAATGAGTATGTAGATTTTTATGAAAATATGCATAAGATAAGACGCAAATCGGTTTATAATCGTAAGTATCATATTGAAAATGTATTGAATATTATAACAAGTGAAAGCAATATTCAATTAACTTATAAACAAAAACAGCAGATTTATACTGTATTTAATGAGATTAATAAGGTTATTAATGAAGTTAATAATGGACGTAAACGGTTGATTAGTGTTAAATATATTATCAAACAATTGTTTATGATGCTTGGTCTTCCTCATGAAAGTATAAAAGTGTCAAAATCTAAAATTACACAAAAAAAATATGATGAATATTGGTCTAAAATTAAAACCATGATATGTACAAATATAGATGCTATTATGAAATAAATCTTTCGTCGTATTTCTCTAAAAATTTATCAATAATAGGACTGTTGTCCATCAGGTAATTGTCTATGCAATTCATTGAGGAAATTAATTCGGATATATTCGTTTCTCCAGATCTTAAAGCATCCCTTATTAAAATTAAAAGATGTCCGTAACTTTGGTAAGCGTATTGACAATTCTGAATTTTTAAATCAAAGTTCTTATGTTTCATCCAACCCTGAATTAATATTGCTGATGTGCTGATTGCGATTAAACTAATTCCACCAGTTGCTATGCTTGAAGCTAAGCCTCCTGATGCAAAAACAACAGACAATGCATCACCAAT
>BLFK01000134.1:4626529-4634710 GCA_014634185.1 Astreopora myriophthalma | reverse complement strand
TTTCCAGCACCGGCAGGTACATCCCAATGAAATGAAACACAATGCCATTTATTTAGAACTGTTGCATCAGCTTTTGATAACCAATCAGATGAAGTTATTTCTATGTTGTCAGCTCCATGAATACCAGAGATAAGAAGATTATGTGTAGTAGGTCTGTAAACAACAAATTTATCCCATCCACCATCATCATGACCAAATAAACCATTCCTGAAATGAGGATTGACTCCACCATGAGTATTAAGTCTATAAAGAATGAAAACGTTAACTATATCATCTTGACCACTACCAGGATTTAAGTCTATGTTGGAAAGCATTCTATTATTACCGTGAAAAGTAAAGTAATATCTCTTAGCATTTTTTACGGTGGAAAGCTTTGGTCTTTTTGTGTTATCAGATTGTGTTGCATCTAAAACGGAAAGAGTTTTATCAAAAATAGTTGAAATTTTTCTAGAAGATTGGTCGTATGTTACTTCTGTTGTAAGTGCCCGATCGCAAGAATACATACATTCTGCATAGTTTTCCATATATCCATTAACATGAGTACCTGTAGCTAAATTTAGGATTGAAAAAATACCAGAATTGTTAACATATTTCATATTAGCAGCATGATGTAACTCTGTCGGGTCTTCTAAATTAATGATTTTATTGTTTCCCATATCAATATTTGTTTCCATGGTTGAAGTTTCTTTTCTGGACACGAATATGTTTTCCACATCGTCAACGCTTGTGTTATTATATATGAAACTGACATCCGAATCACCATCCTCAACAGAATACTCTAATTTATTACCATATTCATCCAGAATATCATTGTTGTTTGGATCTTTTACATATAAAGTCATATAATATGTTTACATTTTTTATGTTGTGTTTATGGTTTTATAACTTTATACATGATGAAGATATCATATTGTTTATTAAGTATACTATTTAAAATTCCGAAATTCCTAATTGTTTGATAATATCTTTTAATGTTTATTATAACAGATGATCTTCTAATTACGAAAGGAAACCAATGATTATCTATAGCAAGAGCTTGCGTATTGAAATTTATGAGCCCATGCAACAATATACTGTCAATGTAAATCGAATTCAAAATATCAGTAACATACACAAAACCGATAGTGTTTTTTATTGTGAATCTCGCAAAATACAAATAATTTCCCATATTGAAATCTCCGATAGGGTCAGTGTATCTATATCCCACAATTAAATAACTGTTTAAAACCGGCATTCTTATTTCATGATTATTCATGTTGATTGGAAGGTTGTAATTTACAACATCATTTTCAACAAAAGACACAGTATCGTATACATTTGAGTCAACGTTTGAGACAGTTCCTTGAACACCATAAATGATTAGATATGCTTTCTTTGTATTCCCTTCAGTTATACTTCCATGAAGATCTATGAATATATATTCAGGTGGAGATTCCTGCCACTTATGTAAATTAACAATGCTTTTTGTATATCCATCGTTGTCAAATATCTTAGTAGTTTGCTGATCGATATTAATAACAGTTGATAGAACATTGACAGATGTTGAGCCAATGTAAGCTTTATCTGGAACGAAAAACTCAATCACCATGGTGTAATAACCTTTAGGAAGTTCGTATGCATTAAAACCTATTCTTGACCTGAAATAATTATTATTGTCTGTCTTAAGAGTTATATCATAAGCTTTCTTATTAATTTCGTGTGGACTGGATGCAAAATCAACAATACCATTAACAATAATGTCAGTCTCCGATGAGCTCTCATCTACATCTTCCATCATGTATCTAAAAACGTCTTTATCAGAAGAAGATGAAGATATGTGTGACTTATTTACATAACTCTTATAATCGTGTTATTCGTGTGAACAAGTTTGTGTTGGAATCATTAAGTTTGGTGTTGAAGAATGAAACGTTTACGGCAGAACTGTTGTCATTTGACTCAGGTGTTGCCAAATTATTGATCTTATGACCTCCCATGTCTCAATTACCCCCGAGAGAGTTAGGTGTGGTACGGTTTAGAAAATTATGATCAGCATAATGTTTTGTTACAGCATCTTTTGAATCAGTTGGATCAGCCATATTGATGATTTTATGATTTTCCATATAAAGGTCACTGTTTGAGACTTTTTGCAAATATTTAGTATCACAGAAACCTAAATTAACAACATCATAGGTATTTTGAATATCAGCTCCAAGATTTGTGATCTGTTTATTCCCCATATCTAGATTTCCAGTCATTACAACACTTCCATCTTTTTTCAAATAATTTGCATCAGAGGGTATTTTTGATATTTGTGTGTCGACATAGCCTTTATTTGCCGCTTGATCGTTATTATCAGGTTCTGAAACATTAATCAGTTTTTTATTTTCTATATCATAATTTCCATCTTTGGTTAATTTAAATCCTATTCCTTGAGGTCCAGCGGGTCCTTGAAGAGGAACCATTCTGAATTCTCCTGTTGTGTAAGAAGACGATGAACTGTGTTCGTTAAATATTCCCATTTATATCAGTAAGTTATATTGTTCCGTAAAAATTCCTATTGATTCTCTTCATGGGCTTATCAACATATAGAAATGAAAATGGTTTTTGGGTGGCTTCAATATATTCATCCTTATCAATTCCCAACTCACGGGATATCAGACTTCTTTCATTACTGCTAGGAAAGTCATAGACACAGAAATGAGAGCAATTAAGCCGAATATCTTTTGGTGTTTTGTAAAATGATTGGCTTAGATAAATAACAGAGCAGTTCTTGTGTCTGCCACGAATGAAATAATCAATCAATGGCTTTTGATTTTTGTCACAAATAAAGTCATCAAATATTACTATCTTTTGGGCATCATCATTTTTCAATTCCTCTATCGGAATTATATCATCATTACTACAAACAAGGACATCATACCCAACACTATCTGATATATCACTCAATGTTTGAATAATATCTTTGTATTTTTGTTGCTCCAGATTTTTTGCATATAATTGTATTCTGTCATAATACAAAAGTGGTTTCATCAGCATATGGTACAGTAAATTTGTCTTTCCACATCCTGAATTACCACATATTAACATCCGAAAAGTGTTATTTGGCATGTAACCATACAATCTTTTGAAATCAGTGTTTTTATCATATCTGTCATAATTTGGGATTTCCATCTATATCAATACATTAGACAAGTCATTGTTTTACTGAACAAGTCAAGAAAGGGGTTGATTTATATATGATTTCCGAAAGATAAGTTGAGATAAGTTACTGTAAGTTAATAATATATGGATATACAAAGATTAAAACAATTATCTGAAGCCAAGATTAAGGCTGGAACAATAACCAAACAAGTCAGAAATACATTGAAGGAGTACAAGTATGATAAACAAGATTTACAACAAGGTTTATCAGAAACTTTCAAACCAATTATTGAAGCTCAAGAGCAAACAAAACAAACAATTGATGAAAAACAGGACAAATTGATTGAACGATTGGAGAAAAAACAAAAAGCATTGACTTCAGGTTTGGAAGACATTGCTATGTTAAATCATCAGTTTGAAACACAGCCACAATTACCGGAAACAAAGCTACCAATTGGTTACAAACCATCTATGACAGTCAAACCAAATTTAGATGAAGGTTTTGATACCACAGATATTGAAACATTGATGAAATATAAACTTTCTCCACCATCTCAGGTATTTAAGGGTGTTAAAGATAACATAATCGATTATGGTGATTATAAAGACGATATAACCAAGATTATCAAAAATTTAGGGGGTAGAAAAGTCGGACTAACGAATTCTAAATCGAATAAACGAAAAAACTCTGATGAAATTGAAATTTTAACAAAAGAAATCGAAACATTGCAAAAATATAAAAAAAGAATAGGTTTGATACCTGAAGGTATTAAGACTATGAGAAAGGGAATATATACACAACCAAAGAGAAATGCATACAAAATATCATCTTCTGGGCAATGTGGTGGACTGATGATTGATATTCCAAAATTAATGGGACAACTCAGACTCGTGGCAACAAAAGATAATCGCAAAGTGATGGATAAAAAGGTTGATTTCGATACAATCGATTTATTGACAAACAAATTTAATTCAAAGAAGAAATACAGCGATATTGCCAAAATGGTATTTGATGAATTGAACCAACTAAGTGAGATTCCAATCCATAAATCCAGTAAAAAATTCAAGAAATTAGGCTCTGGCGTTGTTTGTTACAATAATGCAGATGATTTGCTTGACAGAATGGAATTACTTGGTGGATCCATTTTAGCTGGCATCAATGGAGTGAAAGAGGAATTTTCACAGATAGCCCATAAATTGAATCAACTTGGTTTAATAAACGACAAACAACTCATTGATTTATTGAAACAATATATAATGTAATGATATATGCAAGAAAGAGCGATACATATTTCATCTGCCAACCGACAGAAAATTGGTCAAAGTCGGCCTGAAGACTTTATTATCAAATTTGATCCACCATTAAAGCTTGACACAAAAATGAGACATGAGCTAGCTGTGGATCGAGTTTCAATGACATATTCTTGGCATAATGTCAACCACGAATACGGAAATGACTCGATTAAATATAGCAAAGACGATGGTGTTACTTGGAAAACAATTCTATTTGTTGATGGAATGTATTCATATGATGATCTTGATGATTATATAACTCAATCAATTATTCGAAATGGTGATAAACCAGATTCCGGTAAGGGTATCAATCTATATTTTGTGCTTTCATCATACAGAGTTGTCATTGAGCTAGATGACCAATGGAAGCTTGATATCAGAAACTCTAATTTCGGAAATCTTATTGGATTTGAACCAAAGTTAATTAACCAAAGTGAACACGGAACAAAATTGCCAAATATCACTAATGATATTGATGTTTTGAACATAAATTGTAATATCATTACAGACAGCCTCAGTGATGGAAGATTCACAAATACTTTGATAACGATACCAACAGACAATTTAACAAGGAGTTATCCATTTACTTTTGAGCCAAAAAGAGCATTATTCAACCCAATTTCCAAAACAATTATTTCAGAATTGGGGATAACAGTGACAGACGCTTTGGGTCGACCTATTAATTTAAATAGTATCGACTGGTACATGTGCTTGATTCTGAGGTCTAGTTTAATATAATATATCAATATATGGTGCGACAAAGTGAATTTAAACCACGTTTTGACCCAGATTTGGGTCGTTATGTAAGCAAACATATCCATGATGAATCAATTCATGGTGAAGGAATTATGGATGTTTTCAAATCAATTGGTTCAAAACTTTTTGGAAAAACGGCGAAAGGATTAGCTAAAAAAGGAGCCAAAACTGCAGTTGAAAAAGCAGTCACCAAAACGCAGGAGATAAAATAATTCAATTGTTGAGTAAAAAACAACCTTCTATAACAAAATCAGTGAATATTCAACCAACAATGGAGCAGCCACTGACTGATTTTCAAATAGCTGAGAGAGTCAATAGGATGATATCTGGTGGAAAACTTAAAAGAAGATGAAAATAATGTAACATAAGTTTATATGAAATCATTTAGAAATCCAAAATATATTGAAAGATTCGAAGATGTATATTTTCAACTTGAGACACCACTAAATACTGGTAATCCAGGGAATAATAATTCACAAAAGAAAGATGGTTATCGTTTTGTAGTTGATAACAGAGGAGAAGTTACTCCTTTTGATTGGTATAATGCAAGACTATCGGTTGGTTTCAAAGTCCAAACGATGGCAAATGTAAACATAGCAGTTGACGACCATAACGGTATTGTAAATGGTTCCCACAGTCTTATAAATGATTTGGACATAAGGTTAAATGGTAATCATGTGTATGATTGCAATCAAGCAAATCATTGTGTAAATATAAAAAATCTATTGGAATATAGTCCAGTATATGCTCAATCCACTGCAACCAATGAGTTTTTCTATTTGGATACAAGCCGACACGCTGAAGAACGATCGGCTGAAGACAACTACAATAAAGGATTTGCCAGCAGAAAAGCGCTTTTGGGTACATCAGCAGTTGTCAATACAGAAATATCATTGAATCGATACGCATTCTTTGAAGTATTGAGAGATGAGTTACTACCATCAACACGGTTGGAATTGAATTTGAAGATTGATTCTGATGACAATCTTATTTGGCAAGCTGGAGCTGATTGTCGTGTAATGATTACGAGAATGGAGCTTATTGTGCCACGAATCACTTTCAATTCAGAAGGACAGTCGCTATACATGAATCAATTTCTAAGGCCTCATAAATGGACTTATTTGCGTGAAAATGTGGAAAGAAGCAATTCATCAACACAAAGAAGTGGTAATTTTCAGATAACAAGTGGCATTTCAAAGCCAAGACATGTGTTTGTTTTCATTATAAATGATGCCAATATTGGATCACAAACAGAAAATCCATTTTTGTATAATACATTCAGCGTATCAACTAACCCGAGAACATTGACGAATTGTCATCTTACTGTTGGAAATGGTAATGAATATCCTGATATACATTACACTCCAAAGGCTGATTTAACTCGAGTTTACAGAGATGTTTTGAAATATGTGCATGCAAATAATGAATACAGCCAAGGAACTTTACTGAATGTCAATAACTTCAAAACACTATTTCCATTTGTGTATTTCGATTTGACAAAACAAAAAATGGATATCAAAGATGGCACCACAAAGCTGACATTTCATTACGAATTATCTGGTACAACGGCAACAGCATATTCAGTTTATGCATTGACATTATATGAACAAGAAGCTGAGCTTATTCAGAAAGATGGCAAACTATTGTTTCGATAAATTTTATCTAACATTACTTATATATAAGATATGACAACTTATCATTCACATGGAGTAAAACTATCAATCGGGCAAAAAGATAAACTAGCCACAGCTTTGAGAAACAATTCAGCAATAACAATAAGATTATCAAATTCTGAATTAACTGGACCGGATCAGCTTATGTTAACCAAAACACAAATAAATAAGCTGAAAAACGCTATGCAAAACAATACTGGAGCAGATATTAAAATAAGCAAAACACAGATACGAAAAGCTGTTCAAAAAGGAGGTAGTCTTTGGTCATCACTATTCCAATTAGCTCCTAAAGTCTTACCAATGGTAACAAAAATTGCAGCTCCATTGGCTACTGGTGCACTTTCTGGATTAGCAAATGTAGCTGTTGATAAAATATTTGGTAGTGGTCAAGTTGGTGGGTTTATGATTCCTCAAAATAAAATCAATCAATTAATTAAATGCACAGATTTGCTCACTGAAGAACAAAAGAATCAAATTGTTAATGCATTACATACAGGTGGACAACTTGTGATTAAACCAACTAAGACACAATCAGGAGGTTTTTTGGGTACTTTACTAGCTTCTATTGGTATTCCAATGATTTTGAATGCATTAACGGGTAAAGGGTTACAGGTGGACAAAAGTAGACTTAGAAGATCTGTTCCAGTTTATGTTCCAGAAAGCACAACCAAAAAAGATGGTGGTTTGGTCTTGCCAGTTAATTATAGACCACCTCCATTTTATGGTACATGGGAACAATATGGTAAAGGAAAAAAAAAACAACAACAAAGGAAAAGGTTTGTTATTAGGCAAAAACAGTCCATTCAAGGGCATTCCATTAATCGGAGACATTCTGTAAAATTCATAAATAAACCACTCAGTAACTTAGATCTCATTGATTGGGTCAAAAAACTCAAAATAAAACACTTTAGAGGTATTTACAGTACAGATAATTTACCGCAAAAGATGAAAAAAGATGAAGTAGGTATTATTAACTTGGATTCACAGATTGGACCCGGTACACATTGGGTTGCTTATCGAAACGGAGACAAATATGTGGAATATTTTGATAGTTTCGGGTTGATAATGCCTGATGAAGTAGCCCAATATTTGTCAACAAGTGGGAAACGATTAATGTATTCAGGTGATGAAATACAAGAAAGAGCATCAGTGTTCTGTGGTTATTGGCCCCTGTATTATTTGTTGGAAAGACAAAAGGGGACAAGTATGTTGAAAACAATCCACAATGCACATTTTGACATGAACGATCAAAGTGTCAATCATGATTTTATAATCAAATATTTTATGAATATTGTCTAATATATTTATATATGGTAAAATCGTATTGTGTGAAACAGAA
>BLFK01000134.1:4621529-4624029 GCA_014634185.1 Astreopora myriophthalma | reverse complement strand
TTAAACACACATTTGTGAAACTATTTAAAATATTATATATAGTATTATATATGGAATATAAATATGTTAAGAGAGGACGTGGTAGACCAAAAAAGCATTTTGATACACATGTAAATAAGTTAGTTGACGATATAATGACAACATTAGATAAAAATTATGAAGATACAAAAAATGCAAAAGATGAAGGGGGAAGGCATGTAATTACGATTTTTAACAATAAAGTAATTCAAGAAATACAAAAAGATAACAAAAATTAATAACACAATTATACTTTTCAATTATAGTTCAAAGGATCCATTCAATTGGATCATTTGAATTATTGACCACACTTAAAAGAATATCTATAGAATATATATAGCAATGGAAAAATTATCAAACCTTATATCAATGAACAAGAAAGATCTAAAGAAACTCAGCAAATCTCAACTAATCAAATTGTTGCTGAAGCAAGAAAATAAAAAGCCTGAAATCATCACAGTAGATGATACCAAACCAGTGCCAGCATTAAGAACTTATAAACCAATGGCAGCACCCAGAACTGTAAAACAAATGGTTAAAGATTATGAAACCAACATAATTCTTCCACCGTTACAGTTTAGAGATAAACCAGTGCCTGCACCCAGAACTAAAAAACCAGTGCCTGCACCCAGAACTAAAAAACCAGTGCCTGCACCAAGAACTAAAATAGAGCAAACAAACAAAGCTCTGAAAGGCTACACAACGTCTTATGAAATAAGCATAAAAAATAACAAAGACCCGCTGACACAACTACAAAACACAAGAAAGGCTGTTGTTTATTATATTATAAGTATATTAAAATCCATGAAAGGACTGAAATTTGATGAAACACTTAAGGTAACATTCACAAAAACATCAAATGGTGAAACAATACAAAAGACTGTATATTTCAATGGTCCACCTCAAACAATCACAAATGATCTGGAAATAACCAACTCACTTGACTTATCAAAACAGCAAATATTAAACAAAATAACTCAATGGGTCTCTGAAGGGTCTGGTTGGACTGTCAAATCAGTTGACAACCATTATCTCAATGTTGTATTATATAAACCAATGAAAGGCTCTTCCTACATCAAACTACCCATAGAACTAAGAAACAGTGCAAAGGGATTAATCGACATGAAAAATGAGGATAATGAATGCTTTAGGTGGTGTCACATCAGACATTTAAATCCTCAAGACAAACACCCACAGAGGATTAAAAAAGTCGACAAACAATATGTGGACAACTTAAATTATTCAGGGATTGAATTCCCAGTCACCACAAAGCAGTACAATAAAATTGAGAAGCAAAATGAGATTAACATAAATGTATTCGGTTATGAAGACAAACAACCATACCCAATTTACGTCTCAAAAGAAAAATATGAAGACTGTATGAATCTTCTTCTGATAACAGAAAATGAAAACAAGCATTATGTGTTAATAAAAGATTTCAACAAGTTAATGTACAATCAGACAAAACATAAGGAAAGGAAGCACTTCTGCATGTATTGCTTACAATGTTTCAGCTCTGAAAGAGTATTAAATAATCACAAAGAAAACTGTATTCAATTGAATGGAACACAAGCGATTAAAATGCCAACTAAAGATGACAACATACTAAAATTCAATAATTTTCACAAACAACTACCAGTACCATTTGTGATATATGCAGATTTTGAAGCCATCACAGAAAAAATACATGGTTGCAAACCTTGTAATGAACAGTCATATACTGAAGCCTATCAAAAGCACACAGACTGTGGTTATGGATACAAGGTTGTTTGTTGTTATGATGACAAACATACAAAACCCATAAAAACATACAGAGGTGAAAAGGCTGTCAACAAATTCATGGAAGCCATGCTAAATGAAGTCAAATATTGTAAAAAGGTTATGAAAAGAGATTTCAACAAACCATTAAAAATGAATAAAGAGGATGAAGAGGAATTCAAAAAAGCTGACAAATGTCATATATGTGAAAAAACATACAACAAAACGGACGTAAGAGTTAGAGATCACTGTCATATAACTGGTCAGTACAGAGGATCAGCTCATCAAGAATGCAATCTGAAACTTAAAGTAAACCCAGAAGAAATAAAAATACCTGTTATATTTCATAATCTGAGAGGTTATGACAGTCATTTTATAATGCAAGAGATTGGTGAAATAGTCAAGAAGCATACATACACAAATAAGAAAGGTGAAAAGTGTCAAATGAACATCAATGCAATTCCTAACAATATGGAAAAATACATGGCTTTCATGCTTAGTAATCATCTGACATTCATTGACAGTTTCCAATTCATGAGTTCCAGTTTAGAAAAACTTGTAAGTAATCTACCAAAAGAAGCTTTAAAATATACCTCCCAAAAGTTCCCAAACAACAAGTTAGATTTAATGTCACAAAAAGGAGTGTATCCATACGATTTCATGGACAGTTTTGACAAATTCAATGAACAACTCCCAAAAAAGGAAGAATTTTATAGCATCTTAA
>BLFK01000134.1:4611529-4616529 GCA_014634185.1 Astreopora myriophthalma | reverse complement strand
GTCGCCACTGATTGTTGCCAACAGCTCTTTTCGTTCTTCAACAGTTTTCCGGTGAGAAAGGAAGTGCACCTTTTCACAGTAAAATCGCAGGCAAGCCATGTCATTGTACAGGCGACTATGCTACAGTAGCGCAACGCACTGCCAGAAACACTCTCTTTCCGTCCGTCCCTCAAACCAGTGTCGTGTAACGTGGCGTGGCACTGAGTGCGCCAGGTCAACCACAGAACTGAAACGGTCGCTTGATTCGACAATCTTTATTCGACAATCAGGCTATTTACAGCAACGTGGTGAAAACTAAGAAAGGGAAATTATAACTTCTAAACAAAAGGGCTAAACTAAAAGTACTCAACAAAAAGGAAAGGTTTTACAAACTGGTAAGCTTGAGTTACGTCTGATCTGGTCTCCCAGGTTACAAGTTCTCCAATAAAGGTCTCCAGTAAAGTCTCCGAAAGAAATATCTCCAAAGAAATACTCTGCTTGATGTTAACGCGAGGCGGACTAAGAACAACTGCCCAAAAACGTGCTTAGAACACTAGATACTACACTAATCGTTGAATGACGTAACGGAAAGAAAAAGGGGAGAGCGTCTTTTGCGGTTTACCAAAAAGAATCTTGACTAATTGGTGATAATCAAATAAATCACAGATTGAAACTAATTAATAGGCGATAAACGACTAAGTTTATGGATTTCCTTTACACTTCCTTTGTTATTTCATTTACCGATTCGTGCTGGTGTTTCTCAATTCTTAGTGTTCTTTGTTTGTTTTTTTGTTTGTTTTTATACGCACTTTGCAGCTGGTCAGTCACGTGGTGCAAAACCGCCATGCTGGTGAGCAAGCTACTCACTGGGACAAGACAAAGAAAGAGCTTACATCATTTGAAATGATAATTTTCTTTGTCGTGTCCCAGTCCGTAGTTTGCTCATTAGCATGGCGGTTTTGCACCACGTGACTGACCAGCTGCAAAGGGCCTATTGGCGCACATGAGCGCCCACAACCCAACCCACAAATGTCGCATGTAGAAAAAATGGTCGTCCTGGCACCCATTTTCACTACCCGAATAGACACAAATCATCCGTTAGGCCACCAAAAATAATACAAAGTAGTTTATGAAACCTTCTACACTTTTCTCTAAACATGATGTTAACTCTAAGGTTTGTGAGCAGCTCTTCTCTTGATTATCAAGATTTGCACCAGTGGTGCTCCATTTTCCTGGTGCTGTACTTAATAGATAACGACAACTGAAATGTTGAACGACAAAGCCGATGGTAATCATGCTAGTATACCAAACATTAGCTTTCTTGCTACTGTAATGACTGTGTCGGACACAACTTATAATATCCAGACTTTTTGAAGAGACTAGAGTTTTTTTTTTCAAACGCTGTGAGGCTAAGGGTGTGCAAAATCCATCTTTTTACAAGTAATTTTCTCGAAACCTCTTCTCTTTAAATTCAACAAACAACCTATAACCTAGCGCTTATTTTCTACTCGGATTTATCCGCCATCAATGGCAATGCAACTAAGCATCACATAAATGTACCAGAGCCAATTCCAATATTTGCCCGTGCACCGGGTCTTAAATATTTTCTAACCAGTCCGCACAGACTACTGAACTGTGAAAATGATTGCGATAATAAACTTGCTAGCTAAGTGCGTTCTACAGTTACACGCTGGTACATTCACATTTGTTCTGCCTTTTCGTCTTTCCGACCCTTGCGGTACAACCACGTTTCGTATCCTCGTGTGCCCTTCAACCGGTACTAAGCGACGCAAAACGATGATAATTGCGGTTTCCTGATTTTCATCCTGGTTTCCAAGGTTTGACCTGTCCTGCGTGTGATTGCGCTGTGTCATACTCCAGCTGTAGAGACTACGAGATTCAGTACATGCAATAGCCATATCTCACTAAAGCTCGAGCTACAAAGGAAATTTACTTTGAATCAGGCAAGAAGGGCTACTTTAATTGAAAGAAAAGACGTAATAAATAAAATAGTAATGGAAGTTTCCTTTGACAACATTAAAGTATCGTTCCTCTTCTCTGTGCGTGCGTAAATTTCTGTTCCGCGCCGACAATAACGGAAGATTTCGGCTCACGAAAAACTTAATTTATTTTAATTCTCGTAATAAATACACTTTACGGATTGTAAATACGCCTATACACAGTCTGATGCTTAGTACGAGGAAAATATAGCCTCTTGCCCTTATCGAGTGACAAGGAATACCTATTCATTGTACAAACTGTTTACCTCTTTACAAGTTCATTATGTTCAGCTCACGGTCCGTACGGACCGTAGGAACCGTAAGGCAGCTTGCCCTCATCAACTACCCGTTGATAAGAGGAAGTGTAGTACTGTAAGTTCCTTTGATATCATGTGGATTACGGACCGTAGAAACCTCTTCACGGGCCGTATGTTTACCTCACGGTCCGTGTGGACCGTACGGACGGTACGGACCCTTGGCCCTCTAGCCCCGTTCTCCCGAGAGACAAATGGTGCAAGTTTCTTTATGGTCCTTATCACTAGGCTTACCGTCGGACCAAATGAACGGACGGTAAACAGGACTTACGGACCGTTACAGTGCAGGTATATTGGACAATCCTTAGGAAGTCCCAGTAAAAATGCGATTCAATTGCAGATCGAGAGTAAAGATTGCTCAGCTCGGTTCCCCTTTTCGCTTGCGAAGCAATCCTTCCACTACGAGCGAACATTTCGCAGGAATAATGGGGCGAGAAAATGGAAGAACGTTTGGGGCTACTTCTTCCCCGGACTTGCAAACGGGGACGATTTTCACAGGGTTTAATTTAGATGGGTCGATGCAAGTTTATAGAACTATCAAATACCTCTCACGGTGACTGATGGTTTACGTAAAATGGACTTTCCACAGGGGATACGAATCGAACAAGCTATAAGCGAAATAAGCCCAGGTTTAAATCTTATTACCCATCCAATGTTCACGTGTTAGTCGCAACATTTTGCCAAATACCTCTCCTGAGCTCAACATTTGTTAGCCTGATAACAGCTGGTCATCTTACCTCAACTTACATTTCTACAGGAATCAATCGTTAAGGTTTGCAAATAACAGTGGTGGCAACGATACCGAGGACGTGACGTTCATTGACTTGACCGGGATAAGGTCCCAGATGTCAGGACAGGAAGGTGGATATGCCGCACTCAAATTGTGTACAATGATGGTAAGTTTAAAATCTATTCCTCAAAGTCTGCATGGACCACAATCACTATAACTCGAGAATCAAAATGTGTGCAGTGACACACACGCCTTTAAACGCTCATGGGCTACTGTCTAAAGTAAACAAACCCTCCCTACAGCAAGCCTTGTGATCTATCCAGCTACGCTATTTTAACATAAAAATATGTTGAATTGATGTCAGGAGCGTCGAAGTCAACTGATTCTTGTCAGTACGAGAAGAGAGTTTTCCAGCAATGAATTAAAGTACTCTTGCCAATTGAGACACAGTGGCACAAAATTTGCGCAACGAACAGCCATATTGAAGTTCCAGTTGAACACTGAATGCGGGTCAAATATGTTGCGATATTTGCCGACGAGGCAAATGCGACAAAACCCAAAAATATTTTACTATTTTTGTCGCCAACAAATAGAAGACAAATACCTCAACAATAAATGTGTGCGGATAACAAGGACGAATAATAAGCAATTACTGCTAGAGGTTACGTGACATGACCGAAGTCTGCGTTATCTGTCAAAGCCGCAGGCTGAGGCAGCAGACCAGAGGTCTTTATGATTGACGACATCCCTTGAAAACCAAATTCGAGAATTGGGTTATTACACATCTGGTGTCACTATTTATGATATAAATCAAACAAGACAATAACAACCATGCCACATTAGACAGAACTTTATTTAGAAACTGTCAAAATGCATATATGACCATATGTACCTCGACAGCGGAAACGGAACAATTGCTTTTCTGTACATCACGTCTTCAACGCCGTCGTCGCCCTCTCTTCTGTTCTTTGACAGTTCTCGCCCGTTTTACTGACATAAGTTACTCCGGTGTCAACTCGGCTGAATCAAGAACCAGTTAAAGTTGGTGGAAAAGATCTAGAAGTAGTAAACAAGCGCAAAGTTATTAGGTGTAACCATCTCAAGTGACTTGTCGTGGAACGAACATATAAATGAAGTAATAAAGAAAGCATCAAAAAGGTTACATTTTTTGGTCCTATTAAAAAGGGCCAAGGTGCCCTGTGAAGATCTGAGGCTGTTCTACACTACATGCCTAAGATCCGTATTGGAATATGCAGTGTCTGTGTTCTACTACTCGTTACCAAAGTATTTACCGCATGAACTAGCCGGACCGTATACAGAAGAGGGCGTTTAGAAATTATGTCCCGGTCTTAATTACAACGAAGTACTCACTCGCATGGATTTAGTCTCGATAAATGAACATCATCATAACTAATGCGATGCCCTTTTCAATGACATTCTTAATGATAACAGTCACAGACGACGTTATTTACTCCCACTATTGCATAAAGCCACCAGGTACACTTTAAGACACACAAGAACCTTTGATGTCCCTGAAGTGAAAACTAATCGAGCTAGGAACACTTCCATTATACCGTCAAGTCTTAACTCTGATATCATTTAGTCGATTTTATATCCCGCAGTCTTGCTTGTATATAGCTATTTAAATTTTGTATATATTTATACCTTGATATTATTATTAATTATCATTATCCTTATCCTTATCCTTATCCTTATCCTTATCCTTATCCTTATCCTTATCCTTATCCTTATCCTTATCCTTATCCTTATCCTTATCCTTATCCTTATCCTTATCATTATCAATATCAATATCAATATCATTATCATTATTATTATTATTTATTTTGTTTGTATTTAATACGCAAGTCAGCCTTCTGGTTGCTTTGTGTTATTAATAAAAGCAACAATCTATCCAAATGTGTGATTCTTAGTCGTGTGAGCCGTTTAGCCGACCTCGACGGCAAAAATACAACAATG
>BLFK01000134.1:4586334-4611519 GCA_014634185.1 Astreopora myriophthalma | reverse complement strand
GGGGGAGATTAAGAAAATTAAAAAGGCCCCTCCCCCGAAAAACAAAACAAAACGGAACGAAACAAAACCAAACAAACAAACGAACAAACGATAACATAATTCATGAAGTGGCTGATGTTTAATGTTTTTCAGTAATGTAAAAAATTGATACCTCAATAAGCACAGTACACACACAGTCATTTACACCAGCACGCCTAACACAAAAAGAGGGGAAGAAACTTAAGTAGAAAATAATAATAGTAATAATAGTGATAACAATAATTTAAACCTAAGCTCAAAAAGGAGAGTTTGTGAAGGTGTTTAAGAGAGAGAGAGAGGCGCGTCAGTAACTTGTTTATATATATAATAAACAAAGAAACAAGCAAGTAACGAAATAAAGAAATGACTGTCTGACTGACTGACTGAGTGACTGACTGACCGACTGACTCACTGGAAGGACGGACAGAGGGAGAAATGCATGGATGAATAAGTACATAAATAAATAAACATACATACATACTACTTGTGCAACGCTTTCGAGTGGTATACCATGGAATATCCCACGGTATAACACCCGAAAGCGTTGCATAACTATTTTATACATATCATGCCATAGAAAACACATTGGCCAACAAAATCGAGACACACACACACACACACACATGCACACAAGCTTCATTTTCAGTGCATTTCAACTGGCTTTCTATTGTCTACGATGTTTTTAAATGTTTATTAACAAACTGATTCGCAGTCCCCTAAAAAAAATACAAAATAAAATAAAATTCTAAAATTCTTAGTCCTTCACTTACTAAATTTCGGCGGGAATAAGATCGCAGTGCGCAGTGGGAAAGTTGGATGGAATACCGTCGAATATACAACGGCTTTCCTGTGTTCTGATTGGCTGTATTTTTTATGGCACGGTATAAATAAATATATCCTACCCTCTCCTTGTATTTATTAAGTTTTGTGCCCTAGAGTATTGCCCCAGAGTATTGTGTGTTTACTTTTACACTTAGTAGAATGGGGAGTTTGGCCCTTATTTATTTGCCTTAATTAGCGACTACTTCATTGAATTAACGTTTGTCTTGTGCAGGATCGAAATGGTGACACTTATACATCCCTTCTGAAGTCTGAGCAAGGATGCAATGTCCGGGAATCGCCTGCAGGGAAACTTCCCAGAGGGAATAAGAGAAAAGAAGTCTTAAGTGAGCAGTACGAGAATGTCGCTGATGTCGTTACTGAAACGGCGTTTGCTGAAACATAAGAGTGGTGATGGTGCCGTCGGTAAATCATGTATGTGTTTACCTTCCTCGGACCCACAAAACCCAACGTTGCGGGAGAAGGCTGCTTCGTCCACGTGATTGTCAGTTTCGTAAACGGTCGTTGCCATTTCAGCGACACGTGGGGAAAAGAAGAATCGAACTCAGACTATAAGACTACAAGCACACGTCACTCGCCACTATTTTACCAAGTTTGTCAGGCAAACCACCGTAAATTTGGGGGTTTCTAACCATTCTATAAAATAAATAATAGGTCTTGATAATATCTAAAATTTATAAAAGTAAACCTTACGTCACTCTGTTGCTTCAGGCTTGATTTCTCAATCTGAGCGTAATTTTAGCTCATTTCGATGCAATTTCAACAACCTTAGGTCTAATTTATGATGAAAGGCGTGGTTACTAAGAATTGCATTGACCCCAAAGTGGCATCGATCGTTTACGAAACGGAAGTAGGCTTTGCCTACACATGTGAACCAAATATTCTCACGCTCACGTGCCCACGAGATCTAGAACTGATGAACCCGAAGAGAAAGAACCAATGTAAATTAAAACTTTACACTGATTTTATTATTATTATTATTATTATTATTATTATTATTATTATTTCGTCGTATTAGTCGTAAGATACAATACCTTGTCGCCTAAACGTAACCTACCGGTGTTAGAAGTGAAAATTATTCAGATAGGTTTCAAGCCTGCCACTCGGAAATAAGTGACGTCTTAACCACTGGAATGTTTAAAATCAGCTGCGTAAAAAACGTGAAAAAATGTACCAGTGCTTATTTGTTCCAAATTGCAGGGTAAACATAATGCAGTCCCTTAATAGATAAGTACTGAGGCTCACAGCATCATACCCAACAAGTTGTTATCTATTACAATTTCTGACCGTAATACCCATTCTCTGACGGCAAATACATAAAAAAATGTTTGAAATGTTAAGCAAGTATCGCACTCTTGCGACTTTAAGGAATTTTAAGAATGTTCTCTCATTCAATATTTGTAAACATCCAGTTCAGGCTCTGGTTCTCTCTAAGTTATATTATAACTGTGTCGTTTATCGTTATTTGCCAAATTACATTATCAAACGTCTACGAAGAATTCAAACAGCATGTGCCGGTTGTGTCGTGGATAAATTTGCAACAAGAGACGATATACTCAACCTTAACTGTTAAAGCAACTTCAACACAATAGAACTCTATGGTCTCATGTAGCCATGCAGCTTGGAATATATACCACTAGTTTCGCACACATCAATATGAAGCTGCCAAGACATGTATGATAGCCAACCTGAAAGTATAGTTGAATTGTGCAAATAGCATTCGATTTTTAAATAGTACTTTTAGATAGTTAATGGAAAGGGCCAAGGACGAGCTTGAGCTCAGTTAGTATGTTTCCATTCTGCTGTGTAAATATTAATCATTTTTCTTTTTTGTGTGTAGTTTCATTTAATGTAATTAATGTACTATTTAAAGTATGCAGTCACGGTGAATCACGTGAAAAAAATCGCTCTTAAATGAGCTTCTACTTTTACAAGTATTCACAGTTTTGTGGCAAATTATACCTGATTTTAATGGTTATTCAATGAGCTTTAAGAAAAAATAAAATCATCGGCAGAGAAAAATCCTACACTAGATCAGCGAAAATTCCTCAAAAGTCGTTTAAAAAAAAAACAACTTCGCTTCATCGCGATGTTCAACAAGAATTTTTAGCTGAAAGGAAACAGTTCCCTTGTCATTATGTGCCGAAAATTTCACAAAGATCGATCAAATCTCGATTTTTTTAGAATTTTTTTCCGTAACGTAATCTGGTGGGTCAATCGATATTACGGACCCAAGTTTCTAAGAATAGATCGACCCCCTGCGTGACTCAGACAAAATTTATCGTATGCTCAAAGGATTTGCATGAGCGCATTGAGTTTTGGAAGAGAAAAATAAGCGAAATCGGTAGCAAAGGCGGTGGAAACGTGTTATGAGCTTTAAATGTAATAAATAATCGGCCATTCTACTTTGTGGAGGGCAATTTTAGTTCTGGATATTCAGAAATTGTCTTTAGATCAGTAAATTATTCGAAGCGCCTACCGAGATTCCGAAGTGAAACCCGATCGTGTGCTGCGAAATAGTAGCCGACTAGTTCCTCAAAAACACGATGTACTTTTGGAATTGTAGGAATGCATCTTATGTGAATAGATGTGCTGCTCTCTCTCGGTTCAATCAGAGGTTCAATTCACATGAAATTTCCAAATTATCCCGCATCTTTGACACTTTCTTTATGTTAGTCTTCTGTTTGAAACAAAATTAGAGAAAGGTGCGGTATTGCGGCATATCAAAATATCAATAGGTCGTATCACTTTTGATATATCAAACTTGTTCCTATACATTTCTTTAAAGGTTTGTTGATAATATCATGAGATTTTGATAGTGATAGAAGGCAATGATATTTTGATATTCCACAGAGGTACTTGAATATCATAACCTCAAGTCTTTGCTAGGGTCAAGTGAGATGTGGTGAGGTTTGATATTTTGATGTATCATGATATTATCAAAATATCAAGGAGGCTATCAAAATCTCAAGTCTTTGCTAGGGTCAACTGAGATGTGGTGAGGTTTGATATTTTGATATATCATGATAGACTTCTTATAATGGAAAATAACGAAAACCAAATTATTTAAGGCTGTAGAAATTCATTAATAAGTATAAAGAGTCCTATAACTCTTGCAAAGTAAAATGCAAACCACCTAATTCTATCGTTTAAGAATCTGTTCAAGAAGAATAAGGGCGGTATGATACACTCATGATTAAATTACAACTGGTTTTCATGTTTAAGTTGAAATACACATTGCTAAAATAAGAATATCAGAATATCATGATAATATCAAAATATCAATATAATATCACAATAGCAAAATATCAAATCATTTGTGATATTTTGATATTCTGCAATCCCACACCTTGAGAACAAAATTATAGTAACATGCTGGTATCAACAAACACGGCCGAATTTGCTTCCGCCATCAGTAAAACTTTCGCACACATTTATTGTCTATTTTCCAAGACTAGAACACAAAATACTGTGTAGTCCAGATAGTATTTGGTCTGGCTTATTCTTTTATAAATAAGACAGTGATTCTTGTAGGGTCCGTGCACAGTTCGGCCAATTCAATTTTCCATTTCTTCCACAATAATTGAAAAATCATATTTTGTGTACGTTAAGGGTTTGTTGTTTATTTTTAAGCTGGCAATATAACGTAACATTGACCAAAGAACGGAAATATGCCCGGATTTTTCTTTTTTTCTTTTTTTCACTTTATTTAAAGTTTTGAAAATATGATTTTATTACCCAAAACAGGTCCATGCACGTTTCGGCCATTCAATTTTTTGGGTTCACTTTTGCTAGATAAAGAACAGAAAACAGAAAAATCGATACCTTATTTTGTTTTTCTTTCTTAAATATCTCAAACGATCAAACTGTTTTGGATTCCAACTTATCCTTTTCTACATTTTCACATTTTTGCACTGTAGACAAGTGTTTGTGTCCTTAAAAAAACGCCCAAATGTCCTAAATTTACTAGAAAATCAAAAAGCAATTTCTTCTTTGGCAAATACAGGAGTCATGCGAAAAAAAGAAACATATTTCCGCTTGCTTTCGTTTTTCCTTTTGTCGTTTATGTAAACGAAAATGAAAAACGAAAAACGGAAGTCAACTTCCGTTTTTCTTTTTGTCGTTTTGTGTGTAAACGAAAACGAAAAACGGAAAAACGAAAGTTGATTTCCGTTTTTCGTTTTTGTTTAAAACGACAAAGGGAAAAACAGAAGTTGACTTCCGTTTTTTCGTTTTTCATTTTCGTTTACATAAAAAACGACAAAAGGAAAAACGAAAGCAAGCGGAAATATGTTTCTTTTTTCGCATGACTCCTGTATTTGCCAAAGAAGAAATTGCTTTTTGATTTTCTAGTAAACTTAGGACATTTGGGCGTTTTTTAAGGACACAAACACTTGTCTACAGTGCAAAAATGTGAAAATGTAGAAAAGCTAGATATGTTGGAATCCAAAACAGTTTGATCGTTTGAGATATTTAAGAAAGAAAAACAAAATAAGGTATCGATTTTACTGTTTTCTGTTCTTTATCTAGGAAAAGTGAACAAAAAAATTGAATGGCCGAAACGTGCACGGACCAAAACAGCTTTTTGGGACCTTTTTTTCATTTTCTATTTTCTACAAAAAAATAGAAAACTAAAATAATGGGATAATCTCGTTGAGTTGTTTTATTTTTTTCATTTTTACAATATCTTGGAAAAAATGGAAAAATGAAAAAATGACTTCGTTGTCTTTATTGTTGCATTATTTTATATTTACACTTAAAAATAGAACAATGGAAAAAACTTGTTCTATTTTTTCATTTTTCCCTTTTACTATTAGTCTCCTACGCAGCCGTTCTTTGTGTGGTCACGCAACGCTCCTCCCCACACAAACAAGTGGATGAGCTTAGTGTGACACACAAAGAACTGCTGCGTAGGAGACTAATAGAAATATTACATATTTTGTCGGCCTTTGCTAAGCAGCGGTAATTCAATTTTTCACATCTGTCATCACAAACCAGTCCAAACATTGCTTTGTTTCCAAAATATCTCTCCCAAGGGCTAGAATATCCTTTTAAACAACTAAGTTGAAGCAAGTAACAAGGGTTAGAAGGAAAATAGCAAGCGAAACGAAGGGAAATAGCCCGCGAACAACACGTGTTTGCCCTGTGTTGACACGCATACAATTATTTCTGACCTTTTCGTCGTTTTCTCGTCGTTTCCTTACATACCACGCAGCTGTTTACAACTTCTATTTTCATTGGATCCGTTTATCTTTCTTCAATTTGTCGTTATTTTCAATGCCTTTTTCTGGCTAAATTAGGCCTCTAAAACCTTTTCCGAGCGAATTTTAAGTCTCGCGGACGGGAAACTACTTGCACCCCAGCGCGAGCATTCAGAGGATGTGACCGGAAGTGACGGTATAATGTTCACACAAGCACACAAGCGACATGTTAACAACAACAAGATTTATTGCATAAGCGGCAGTTATACTACAAGCACGTGGAGGATATGATAATGTATTCTAATTATTAGTCATGACACCTCCCCTTCTTTTAAACAAGATAAACCTGAAATGAATGATTAACCAATGATCAAGTAAGAATCAATGAAATGAGCTTTGCTCAAATGTTTGCATGGTTTGCTGTAACACAACAGTTCAGTTCATAACAGAGTCCTTGTATCTTGCTCGCAATCTCGCAATACGGCCACTGAAGGTACACCTTGCTTGTGTCGGCGGAGGGCTACTGTCATTGGTACCAGGCAGAACCGATTCAGCGTTACTAACAGGAACCGCAAGTGTGGCAGAGACAAGCGGAATTACCGCTTCATCTCGGGGTGGTCCCGTACTCACTACTGTGGGCTCATTTGTCATCAACAAATGTCGAAGATTGCTACGGTACGCAGTGCCGTGAGGTGTTGAGACTACGTAGGATCTAGGAGCGAGCTGTACGCTGCGCAGTAACAGTTGCTGGCTCCCAGGTCTTTCCCATTCGTATGCCCACCGTTTCATGTGGCTTTATTTCAGGTAACCGCTTTACACTGCGATCGTAGTACATCTGTTTATCCCTACGCTCTTTAAGCTTGTCATAGGCATTGTGAACCACTTGAGGCTTCAAGAGGGATACAGTGGAAGGCAACTTGGACTTCAACATGCGACTCATCAGCAATTGTGCAGGTGACTCCTTCAGTCCTGAGACTGGAGTGTTCCTGTACTCCAGGAGAGCTATGTACGGGTCATTTCCATCTTCAAATACTATCCTAAGCAGCTTCTTGGTGGTTTGTATCGCCCTTTCACTCATCCCATTTGACTGTGGGTATCTGGGACTCGAGGTGGCGACTTCAAATCCCCAATCTTTTGCAAACTGACGGAATTTCTTGCTTCGAAAGGGCATGTTACCAGCAATAACTTCATCTGGAATTTCATGCGGGGCGTACATAGATTTCATACCAGTTAAAACAGAATCAGTTGTCTTGTCTCTTTTAAGAGACAAAGTTCAGGGTACTTAGAATAATAATCAACAACAAGTAAATACGAGTTAGAGTTCAGTTCAAATATGTCTGCACCAAGTTTCTGTCATGGCCTCTGAGGGACTTCATGGGGTAATAAGGGCTCCTTCCGATTCCCTCTTTGGTACTTAAGACATACAGAGCAATTGGAGATCATTCTTTCAATTGCAGTAGACACACCGGGCCAATAAACAACAGCTCTAGCCCTTGACTTGCATTTCTCCATACCAAGGTGACTGTCATGTATGCAGTTTAGAACATCCTGTCTCATCTCTTGAGGGATTGTGAGCTTCTCACCAAGGAATAACAGACCTTCAGCTTTATGAATTTCAGCTCGCAAATTCCAGTAGTAGGCAACGGATGCAGGTAATCTGCTTTTGTGGGATAGCCAACCATTCTTTACCACTTTACTTAACATCTGAAGGGTTTCATCTTGAGCTGTTGCTGCTTTCACCTGGGAAAGCTTCTCTATAGTCGTAGGAAGATCACGAGACTGTGAACAAGTACTTCCAAGTCATCACTTAATTCTTGCTCCGAGGGTGGTTCATCCAAGTAAGCTCTTGATAGTGTATCTGCAACATACATGTACTTGCCAGGAACATAGGTGGTGTTAACTTCGTACTTCTGAAGTCTGAGAAGCAGCCGTTGGAGCCTTGGAGATACTTTTGTCAGCGGCTTCTTGTTAACAGACACTAAAGGCTTATGGTCTGACTCCACATCCACTGGCCGCCCATACACATAATGGTTAATTAAATCTCTCGCAGCCAAATAAAACTGCAAGAAGTCATTTTTTCTATTTGGGCGTAATGCTCCTCAGCTTGGGTGAGGGACCGAGAAGCATAAGCGATCGGGTGTCCATCCTGGAGGACACATGCCCCAAGACCAGACTTAGAGGCATCCACTTGCAATTTGACTGGCTTGCTGGGGTCATGGAATTTCAGAACAGGCTGACTAGAGAAGATTTGTTTCAGACGCTCCACTGCTTGAGTATGCTCATACGACCATATCCACATAACATCTTTCTTTAGAAGATTTCGTAAGGCTCAGTAATTTCTGACTGATTAGGAATGAAGTGGGAGAAATAATTCACCATCCCTAAGAACCTCTGCAACTCTTCTTTGCTCTGCAACAACGATGTCATCAAATATGACCTCCACACCATCAATATCTCCAAATAGGGCTTCATTCTTCTTTTGGAACACTTCTGGTGCTGAACTTATGCCGAATGGCATACGCTTAAACCGATAACGGCCAAAGGGGATATTCAACGTACAAAGGTGGGAACTTTCATCATCTAGGCGCACCTGCAGAAACCATCTTTTTCATCCACAATGGAGAAAACTTTCTTGCCACTGAGGCGACTTGCAATTTCCTCTGATGTGGGTATCGTGTGGTGCTCTCTCCGAATAGCCATGTTAAGATCTCTTGGATCCAAGCATAGTCTCAAAGAATCATCATGCTCTTCAACAATCACTAAGCTGTTAACTCATGGGGTAGGTCTGTCAACTTTCTGGACAACAACTTTCTGCTCCAACTCATGAGTTTTGCTTTAAGTTTCTCAAGTAGGGAATACGGTACTCTTCCAGGCGGGTGAATGAGGGGCTGAACTGAGTCATCCCGCTCAATGTGGTACTCGCCTTTCGTGCAGCCTAACCCACTGAACACATCAGCAAACTTATCGACAATTTCTTCTTTTGTGCGAGGGGCCTGGGCAACACTTTCTACTCTTTCCACCAGATTTAATTTTGAGCAGCCGAGAGTCCCAAAATTGGTGGTGAATTAACAGCAGCAACGAAAAATGGAAGGCTTTCCTTTAATCCTTGAGCTTCACAAACCAGGGTGACTTTCCCTTCGGGTTTTACCTTGAAATCTCCATACGAGCGTAGAACAACACTGGTATCTTAAAGGTGACTTTTTTCTGGAGTTCAGAGTAAACACTGAGTGGCAAAATATTCGCTTAAGCGATCCACCATCAGTTACGGTGGAGAACCAAGCTGAATTAGTAGTCACACTGGTGACTGTTCCGATAAATAATTATTCGGTTTGGACTTCGCACTGTCGACCAATGGCGCCATCTTGGCTCGGAGTCAGCGTGTATTCGAAAATTCTTCTATGGGCACATCTTAGCGTAATAATGTTTCCCTTTGCAGATGTGACAGAGTCTTCCAAACGCTGGACACGATCACGGGTAATGCTTTGTTCCACAATTCCTGCAGTTAAATTGCTGCTGCTGGCGAGATGTTTTGCTAGTAGCGGGCGCTGGCATGATCGGGTTGTTTCTTGGTTTGACCGCGTGAACGGGCATCTTCTCCTATGTCTGCACTTCCTTTAATTGCTTGGCGCTAGCTTCTGCCGCTCTGCATAGGCTCGCCGCTTTCTCAAGGGTAAGATCAGAGGATTCACGAAGCAATCTCTCTTTAAGACAAGTGTCACTTACACCAAATTCAATTCGGTATAGAATCAGCTTGTCTTGCTGGGCACCAAATTCACATGACTTCGCACCAGTCTTCAATAGATCGTTTTCACGTGACGTCATCACTTTCTAAAATCCAAAACTAAAGAGCCACCAAAGTTTTTATCCTTATCAGGCATAAGAGGGGGTATATTTATATCTGTTTACAATTTTACAGCTCAATAGCGTGCTTCGTTTGAAAACCACAACATTTTGAATTTCAGAGTTATGGAGGTGCGTGACACAAGGCTAAGAACGAGTTTGTTGAAAAATATATACTTATCTCATGATTTTGAGCCTTTTTAGAACCTTAGAGCATTAGGAAAAGTGCTCATGTAAATGCTTGCTTGGTCAGTAGTGATAATCAGTCCCCTAGATAGCCAAAGTAAGCTCCAGATGTTTACACTATTTTCCGGTCGCCATATTGGTGTACCACGGAGGTACACCAACATTTTCATACTGGGCTAAGTAAATTTGTGCGAAACATTTCGACGAATATCTCAGGTTTCGGGAAACGCACAGGCCTAAAACTTGGAGAAGTGTCTAACTTAGTTATCTCCTATAACATCACAATTCCTTAACTTTTTCCACTGGATGGTTTTCAATTTAATATTTTTATTGTGTGACAGTGAAAACGCTCTATTCGGTGATAAACTGATCGATAGATTCACCGTCTTGTTGTTTACATTCCCAAAACTTGTATCTTTCGGAAACAGTGTTC
The DNA here is from genome assembly GCA_014634185.1 of Astreopora myriophthalma. Classification (NCBI taxonomy): domain Eukaryota; kingdom Metazoa; phylum Cnidaria; class Anthozoa; order Scleractinia; family Acroporidae; genus Astreopora; species Astreopora myriophthalma. The sequence goes on along the minus strand of BLFK01000134.1, from coordinate 4,601,001 downwards.
TTTCTCGGATTGAAATAATCTCCAAACTTTTTCTTTAGGTGAGCAATCTTGTTAGAGTCTTCACCAGTAACAAATCGGAACGTACTGTATATCTCGAGCGCTTCTTCGCCGATTGTGTGCAGCAGCATGGCGCACCGCACCTTTTCATCTTCCTCGATCTTTCCCGACGCCGTCAAATAAAGGTCAAAGCGTTGGCCCCATCTCCTCCAATTATAGGAAAGATTTCCTTCAAGCACAAGAACTCTTGCAGGCTTGAAAACTTCCATGTTTTACTCTGACACCATATAGTGTTCCCTCGCACACAAGCGACATGCTAACAACAACAAGATTTATTGCATAAGCAGCAGTTATATTACCATCACGTAGAGGATATGATAACATCAATCATGACAGACTGTGTGACAGGCCTCTATTAACCGATTACGTTAACACTTGGCTCGCGATTGGCTAATTACATAGACTTCCGTTATCTGAAGTTTGACGGCAACTGGAGGTAAGGCAATTTTTTAGGACCGTTTCCGCTACCGGTGAGCTATAGGGACAATTATCCCGAAAAATTGCGTGGGAGGCTGGGAATGAATGTAATTTTTGCAAATGAAGAGACACTTTGATGGAAATATGGAAATAAGGCCATTATTATTATTACTAGTAATAATCAAAGATTAGGGAGATGCGTTCGACGATTTGGGAAAAGGAAATAACATCAACTGCCAAATATTTTCCACAAGTTTATTAAATTGCAAAAAGGCCTACATTATGACATAAGCATAATGTAATTTTATTTCGAGGCCCGCGATAGCCAAGTATTTGGGTGTGTTGTGGCATGGGGCAAGAGGCGTTGTCACTCATAGAGCTTAAGCCAATCAAATGAGGTCAGATCAAATAACACCGAGGTTATAGGCAAGATCAGTTTAACTCGTGTTCCTTCTCGCCTTCATTCCCATCGTGTTAACATCCGAACACAGATTTCGGTACTGTAGAAGACTTTACCCGCCCCCTCCCAATGCTCCGGCCTCCTCCTCAGGCTTTTGTTGCCTTTTGATCCGTACTTGGCTCTTTGCCGATATTTAACCCCACCTTTGCTTAAGAGATTGCGTGAGTTTTATTATATCAATATTCTTGATGTCGGGTAAAATAAAAACGTCACTATTGTGGCCAATTTATCCCACATTAGCGGTTATCATTTTATCTCCCGTCAATCTCGTCAGCAAACTAGTGCGACGTCTCGCAGAGCTTTGGGTCCCGTTTCAGTAGAGACACGCGGGTTTCGTGATAAAAATCATGTTATCAACGTATAACCTAATTTTGATATTTAAGTGTTTATAATGGATATTGGAAAAGTTTGGTGTAACAACAAGTTTAATGTGGAAAAGTTGGATACAACACACAGCCGTCCAGCAAGCACACCAAACGCGATGCAAGAACGTGAAACTCGACTCTCGCTAGAAACGAAGCAAATGAACATCGATAAGCTTTCGCAATGCTTTCGCAAGATTCCAAATGCCAGTAACTCTAACTTCAAACGTAAACAACACAACTTACCTGATGACAGTTCACGCAGCAAGGAAGCACAGTCCAGAATTGGACAAGCAAGCACACCAAACGCGAAGAGAAGGTCAAATTCGACAAGCAAGCGCACCATCACGCGAGGCAAAACGTGACACTCGACTCCCGCTACACACAAAGCGCATGGTTAATGGCAATGACGTACTTCGCCCCTGAATTATTCTTCGGGGGGGCCAAATTGGTGTCGATGAATACATAGTCCAAAAATCTCGATTTCGACTGCATTATGAACTGCGTTCTTTGTCGAACGCAATTATTATTATTATTATTATTACTATTGTAAATAATAATTATTGAAATTAATATTCATTCATAGGCACGCCCCGGTATAGTCGAAAGAACGTTTTCGATCATTTGTACGCGGCTTTGGCAAATGTAATTTTGTCTCTGAATCTGTTTCATAATAGTTCACAGTTTATTTGTAAAAATTATCAAATCATTCTACTTTTGTCGGACTCGAGCCATTTTTTTGCTTTGTCGTTCAAACGCGCCTTTAAGAGTTGAAAAACTGGTGCCTTCGAAGATCGAAAACAGACATTGGGGATTTTAAAAGCTCTCCGAAAGAGGTGGTCTCTAATGGATATCTAGGGGCATGGGAAATATATCTGTCATTGCTTAACAGTGGAGGCAGTTTTAGTGTTAACTATTACTAGTCTACAGATTTCTTGACAATGTCAAGCCGGGTAGTTTCCTCAAAGTTAATTCATTGTCGTTTGGAACAAAAATGATGGAACGTTGTTGGAAGAATATGGAATTTTCTACACTCAAACGTCCCTCGATAGCATTGAAGTTCCAGGAAATTGTGAGTGAACTCGGCCAAAGGTATGGGTAGTTGAGACTGGCGTTTGTGTTGTCAAAATTACTTTTATGTCGTCATCGGGATATTTTACTCCTGTTCAGGAATTTGAAAACAGCCAAATCGTCAACCAAAATGATGGTGTTAACCAAGCAAAACTAACATCATTACTCTGACTAACAATTATCCAATCTGTCTTTTTCTTAACTAACGTGTTATTTTTTATTATAGTTTGTGCCATCATAAATATGCAACCCGGTATCTCTGGTAATTTCACTCACATAATCAGCTTAGCAGTTAATTATAAGGAAAATCTTGAGCTGAAAGAGAAGTTTCTGATTTTGGATGTCATTGTTTTCGACGAGCCCATGTGCAATGAGTTCTTTTGGGGGCATAGATGTGGTGTGTAAGCTTCCAAAATTATAATTTGCGCAACTAATTAAAAGCTATCCCATGAACGTACACACGTACAATATTAATCACAGGTAGTGCAAATAAATTCATTTCGGCCGACATAAATGAGTTCGTTCATAGCGCAATTCTGCTGTTCACTCGTGTTGCGTATTTCACCCTCCTGACAGAAATCTTGGGCTCTTTTTCTTTATACCTTTTTTTATTACTGTTAGTGTTGGTCAGTAAGTAAGAAAAGGGACCAAAATCAAGGGTTGTCAAATACCTAGTAACAAAAGAAGACCAAGGACATCTGTGGCGGCTTGAGTATGTTTTCCAATCACTAGTTTGTCTCTGGCTATTTCCATAAGGGCATTTTCCTCTCGCATATTATCTGCCCTTTTAATCTATTGGTGATACACAAAAGAACCAGTATTACCCTCTCATAGTGCATATCAACAAAGTACGATTCGTTAAATGACTGCTCATTCATAACTCTTTGGCAAAAGGTATTTTACTGATGTCCATTTTCTAAACGAGCAAACGATAGGGTACGAATGCTGAAAATCAATTTGGTTCAATTAGGCTGAAAATTGAAGTTCACCACTTGAGAGAGCGGCAAGTCATTGGTGAGATTATCAAATATGAGCACGATTGGACTAAAGGGAACTCAGTGGTGGGCTTTTAAAATCACTCAAACAAGAGAGCTTAGTATGGATTGGAGGGACGCCTGTCTTTCAAACCGTACAAATCTCTCTTAGCTTCTCTTAAATTACTCATTTTCAAAAGTGGACCATGTCTTTGGCTTTTAAGCAATTAAACTCAATTTTCATAAACTGGCTAATATTTCGTTGTTCTTTCCATTGACAGGCTTAATTTTACGATTAAATCGATTTTTAATACTCGTTCCCACTCTTCTGTTCGTTTAGAGTACGGCTAATTACAGACTCTTACTGTATTGTTGTTCTTGAAAGTCAGATTACTGTTCAGTTTTTTATTTATTTATTTTCTATTTTTGTTCTTGCTAAGAGGGGAAGACTTTAGCTAGACAAATACAAACATTCCAGAAGTTTCAAACCTGGCCAGGTTGTTCAAAAGGCGGATAATGCTATCCACCTGAGTCTGAAGGATAATGCTGTCCAGTAATAAATCACTATCCAGAGGATAAATGCTGGCAAAACCAATTGAGTTATCCAGGGAACAGTGATTTATCCAGTGGATAGTGTCATCCACCCTTCAAACAATTTTACTTGGGCCAGAAAGGTATTATTCTGGGGACATAAGTATCGTGCTCACATTCCCATTTCTAGAATGGCATGGAACGAGTCTCAATCGTATTGTGGGTCAAAGGAATCGTGAATCCAGTGGTTATGGAATCGTTCGATCTTAAATCGACTGGTTTACCAGAAACCTCGACTGGTCCGAAAATTGTACTCGAAATCATGCGATTACTTTATTATTCTTTACAATTCAATATGGAAGCTGAATAGCGGGGGCCAGTCTGTACACAGGTCTGACAGGTCGGTTTCATCGATTGACTGACAGCAACGGGTCGTAAGTTTATTCAGTTGAAAGAGATAATGCCCATCCCTTGGATTCAGAAACACACATGACATAGGTGAAAATTCATTGCGAGAAAAAAGAGGCAGTTGTGCACCAGGACGACCATGACAATAGACCAATTTCGTTATTTTAAAACTCAACTTCAAACAATAAACATGGCTTCGAGGCTCCGGGGAAGAAAGTAAGGATTTGTATGAGTTTTTTTTCCCTTGAGCCTCGAGATGGTGCCTTTTGCCTTAGAGTGAATATTAATATGTCGAAATTGGACTTTTGGCTGTTTTATTTATTTACTTCTTTTTTTTTCTTGCAATTAAAGTATATAGCTTGTTGATGTTAAATTCTGCGTTTTAAGTCCTGTGTGTTTCGGGATACATCTTGATACAAGGCTCAAGGGACTTTTTAGTACCAAAGTCATGTTCAATATCTAACTGAATTTAGATGGCTGCTATTTTGACCCTGGAAATAACCCTTTGCTCAACATTTTGAAGAGATTCAAAAGTGACAGGACTTACCAATCAGGCGATTTCGGTTAACGGTAACGTTTCTCATTCGTGGAATTGTTTAGGCGTTTGACAGCGGGGGAACAACGACTGACTGACTCTCTGTCTGTCTGTCTATCTGTCTGTCTCTCTGCCTCTCTCTCTCTCTCTCTCTCTCTCTGTCTGTCTGTCGGTCCGTCTGGGCTGTACACTCTCGTACCGTGTCCCATTACCCTAGTTTCGTGGACTGTGACCAACGGCTTAGTTTGAAATCCCGTTTCAATGTCCTCGGCATACTTTCATAATTCATTTCAGCCAATTCATATTTTAGAATTTGGAGGGGCCCTCTAGTATGAGACCAACCATCCACACAAAACTTCCAAACAACTGTTATCAATGTACAGCGTTTGTTGGGAGCGTTAGCACGGAGAATACCGCACACACATCCGCCCACTAATCACCAAATGTGTTGTTTAGATTCTACAGCTTCCGCTACAGCAGTATCAAGCAAAAGTGTCAGAGAGGAAGACGAGAGGGACTCCGTGATAGCAATAGTAGCAGCATCCCTGGGAGCAGAGTTATTTATATCACTTGTAGTTAACGTTCTTGTGTGTGTGTGTTGTTGTTGCTGCTTTTTTTTTTTTTGCTGTTAAGACGCAAGAGACGACGCGGCAAAGGTAATGGCCTGTTAGATGGTATTTTTTATATAACTGAGTTCAAGTCTGTTAAGGACTTCTTGTTTTTTGGTTGGAGGGATTAAACCTCTGTACCACATTCACGTGAATGCGTGCTAGCACAAGGACAACTTTCGTATCATTGCAACTGAATCTCTAAAGTCAGAGCCTACCTTAAAGAATCAGTATTGCTGCTGTACTCTAAACTATGTTCGTGCCATAGACACTGATATCCATTACATCGACTATTTTCCATTGCCAACTGAAACGGGCATAAACAACATAAACTCCTTTTTTTTTCTTTTTATTTTTTGTCTTTTGTTTGTTTGTTTGTTTGTTTGGAAAATTGCCAGAGAGTTTCGTCCGTAGAGAGCTTCGTATCACGTGTTTTATTGGTAGAGTGCAATTTGTGGTCTTTCAAGTGTGCAAATGTGTGCAAATGATGATACGAGAACATCTCTGCAGCCAATCAGAATCCGGGCGGCAAATGCAATTTGAGCCCGCGCATTTCCCATTTGGCCCGCAAAAAGGCTCGTTTTACAGAGGGCAGTTTGTCATTTGGCCGCGCGTATTAATAACAATAATAATAATAATAACAATAACAGTTTACATACAACAATTTCGAAATACCTTGTCATCAGTCGAGCTCATCTCTTACCCTTTGCTGTTTGTTGTCCATTTAATAATATACATGCACAAATTTCACCGTGATGATTGGCTGAGAGCTTGTCAATTAATCCCAAACAGTGCAGAAAGTTGAAACTAAATTTTTGCATGTATATAATTAACAAGTAAGCAAATGATTTCGAGTGCAATTTGGAATAAATAAGCACTCGTAATTTTTTTTTAAAGACTACAAATTGCACTCGCCCGACGGGCTCGTGCAATTTTTTGTAGTCTTTGAAAAATTTACTTGTGCTTGTTCTTTCCAAATTGCACTCGAAATTATTTGATTATCCATACTCATCGGCATTTTTCTTTTGCAAGCATCATGTTTTCTAAACGGGTGGCCAAAATCTTTTGAGCTGTTTTTGAGCTCAGAAAACCTACTCAAGGCGCCCGCCAATAATTTATTTTCGTTTGCAACTCGTTTGTGTACGCGCCATGAAGAGGTCGCGTGTCATCGGCCGTGTCTGAGTTATTAACAAATTAGAATTAATCTCAACCTCGTGCTCTCATTTCATGCTTCTGCACTCTGTTTGGGATAAATTGTCAGCCAATGGCAACTGAGAAATTGCTGTATGCATCTATAATAATTAGGTATTATTGTACCCGATAAAACACTGGTGCTCGTTTATTATTATTAATATTAATATTAATATTATTATTATTATTCACTTTATTTTTTATTATTTTTATGTTTTTTAATTTAATTTTTTTTTGACATTGCATAACTAACTTTGGGAGCGCTATTTCGGCGTGTACTCCAAATATCCTAAAATCAGAATGTTCCAAAAACGGAACATATCCTTTTGAAATATTCATTTCTTTGGAGACTTTTGAGAAACGGGCCCCAGGGCCGAGTTGTTCCGAGCAGGGTTGGGTTTCGTCTTTACTTCGGGTTTTTGCTTTCAACAAGTCGTTGATTGTTCGGACCTAATGTAAATTGTCTTACTATTATCGTAACCAGTCTTCATCTTGGGGCGTGATTAAGTTTGGTATTAAGACAATTTGTGTCTTTTTTTCGTAATACACGATTAAGTCAAATTCTCGTCAATTCTTGTCAAATTCATAGTTGTTTGCATTTGTCACCATCTCGTTTCACTTAGGAGTGTAAAACATAACGTTGTGCCTTCCAATTAATTTGTCTTTGTCGATAATATCAGAATGTAATGTATTTATCACGGTGATGGTGTAATGCACTGGTGAGAAAGATGACATCTTGTTGCTTGGCAACGGACGAAGGTAAAACTAAAAAGAAAAACGGAGTCACAGGCAGGAATCAAACTTACGTCCGTAACACCGGTAGGTTCGATTCGTTCTTGTGTCTCCGATTTTCTTTCCAGTTGTCCCTTCGCCCGTTGCCAAGCAACTAGCATGGCATAGACGATTCAAAGAAACATCCAACGAAAACAATAGACCCTAGCCCCTTTAAAAAAGAAAAAGAAGAGAAAAGAAAAAAGAGAGGCTGCGTCCTTATCGGATCCAATGAAAATAAACAATGATTGTAAAGAGCCGCACGATATCTAATCATTTCTGCAGAAATCAGCCACAGGATCCTTTAAGGCTTTCCAACGAAACTGGTGATGGCATGGAGGAAAGCACAGCTTTCATGGACTTGACTGAGACAAGGCCCGAAATGCCAGGACAGGAAGGTGGATATGCTTCACTCAATCCACACACAATAAGTGCAAGTTCAATTTTATTAGTTAATGGTTGTAAGAATCGTGGCACAATAAACTGAACTCGTCGCACGTTTTCCATGGTATTTGCTTACCATTTATAAGAAAGGAAATTGCGATGTGAACATTGATTCATTCATTCAATCACTCCGGCACTCAGTTGGTTGATTTGTTTGTCGTTCTCGTAAGCTACTGTTAACTTGCATATTAGGCAGTGATTTTGTTACTAAATTCTTCCCTTGAATTGCTGATGAGTTAATTTATTTTATTTTTTGGTCTTTTGTGTAGACTCCAAATGGTGTCATATACATATCCCTTTTAAGATCTGACGAACGAACCTATGCGAAGGAAGGGCCTCCTGGAAAAAGCCTTGGACGAAATAGAGAAAAAGAAGTCTTACCGTTCCAAGATTATAATCAGCCTACATATGTGAACCAGATACCGACACGTCATTACGAGAACTAGTGAACCTCGTGAGAACTAAGGAATTCCTTGGAAACATCAGGAGTTTGTTATTATCATCCTCGTTGCTGCTGCGGCTGTACTATTGCTCAGATGTATCAGCATTACTATGATCATCATCAACATCATCATCATCATCATTGTTATTATTATTATTACTAGTATTAAACATGGATTATTGGACAGTTAGACTATCGACGGCTTGAAAGTTTTTCGGAAGCGACCGTGTATTGGATAATCATTCTTCTCTTCCGTATGATATAATTATTCGATCTGAAATGAACAGAACTACATAACAATCACTGAGATATTCGAATACGCTGAAATCTCTAAACAAGTGAAGAGAAAATAATCAAGATACATGACTGAATTGAACCTACTTCTGTGATGGGTTTCCGTAAACCACAAAATATTGAAACTGAAAAACTCAACGGCTTAAAACTGCTGAAACTTGACTGACTTAATCTACTGAAACCGGTCAGCGACTGACTCACATCCTTTCAAAACGTGCTATTAACTAATTTGAAACTTAAGCCCTTTTTACTCAAATTAAATCTCTTAAAATGTCAATCAAAGTTTTGTGCGTTTCCGGTAACAATTAATTTATTAATCGGTTCTGTCGCGGTAACAATTGTAATGGGTCTCCTTGGCGACCTCGTCTTAAGTGGGAACCCTGACCAGTTTTTTTTTTTTTGGGGGGGGTGGGGGGTACTCTAGGAATTTTTTGCTAGGGGTGTGCCGCTAGGATCTTGGAATCCTTGGACTGTACTCAGGCTTGAGCATATTTAAGTGCGATGCTATCAGTCTATTCTGGACTGGGAGGCAAAAATCCCTACTCTGTCGTAGACAAAGCGTTAACCAAAAACTCAAATTCTTGTTTAAAATGTTCATTTTCCATAAGAGGCTGTTGTAGAACACAATACTTGATTTCGTTAGCCAATCGCAGACTATGCTGGCTGAAAATCATACTGTTAACAGCAGCGCATACCTACATAGCCCTTATGCGAGTAACTCCCCGAACCCCTGTTGTAGTTTGCCTTTGAATTTGTCTTTTACTTCGCGCGGTCAAAATGTCACGTGATATCGCGATGTGACGTAGATTTGTTATCCCAATCCAAACCAACATGGCGAAAGGCGGAGAGAAAAAGAAAGGCGGGAGGCGTTGTGTCGCTGGTACCGCTAATTTAAAGAGTTGTGGCAACTGATTTTACACACCTGGGATCACTGTACATCAGTTCCCAACTGATCCAGCGGTTCGAGCGCAGTGGGTTCGTTTTGTCCAGCGACATAGCGTTGATTTCGGCGAACCTGTAAACATGTACGCTATTCTGTGTTCCGCTCATTTCGAGGAGAGTTGTTTTACTCGCAGGCCCTCGCTTCAACTGGATGGTGTGAGTACAATGCGAGTGGATTTAATCAAAGGATCCGTGCCAACGAGGGACACAGTTTTACCGCCTGGCCCAGAAGTGCTTACGGAAAGGAACAAACGACAGGTAATAAAGTTCGATTGCTTTGAATATCTTTTTGGCTACATACATGTATAATTGTTCGTGATGTCTGCAGTTTAAATATTAAAGTTGTGTTTAACCCATTCAATAATGCCTTGTTATACTTTTTTTTGCAGTTAAAACGGGACGCACTGTCGACAGTGGTTAGTGAACCGGCTGCAAAGCGACGGAGACAACACAAGAAAAAGTCAAGGTTATACACGTCCACGTGTACCACCACCTCATGCACAGACACAGTGTCGTCAGTGTCCACACCTTTATGCACTGCCACCTCTTCTACTGATTCCCTTCCTGTAAACTTCGCACCCATGTCTTCCTGCACTCCTGATGATGCTGATGTACAACCTGCTTTATTTACCACTACCACCTATCCTGCACTGAGTCACTGAGTCCTGTCTCCACTGTGATGATGGCCAGTAGCCCTCTTGGGGATGATGTACAACCTGCTGCCTCTCCACTAGATGCTTTAGTTGCTACTCCCACATCCACCAGCCCTCCTGCAAGTCCTGTCTCCACTGCTGTTACTCCTGTCACAATTACACCTGTTACTCTTACTCCATTCTCAGCACCCCCCACTGGCACTGGAAAGTGCAAAGGGTGTATTGATAAAGCCAGGAAATGCAGCACCTTGAAAAAAGCAAATCTTCGGTATAAGCAAATCTTCGGTATAAGTTTGAAACTGTGAGTTAACAATAATTTTTTTTGTTTAATTTCTTCTATCATATACATGTAAAGTTCTATAATTATGCACTATAGGGGGAGGCCGGTTCATGTTGGGTAATTTGACAAGTTTACATGACTGACCCTGGCTTTAATTTCTTTTACAGTTTGTTTGTTGCTCTTAGTTTTGCAACTTCAACTTGCTATTGTTTTATCATCTCTGTAGAGAGTAGTTGAGGATGAACCAAGTGAAACTGAGGACGAGTCAGAGGATGAGGATGTGCCGGGGGAGGATGTTCCTGATAAAGATGTTCCTGATGCTCCAGCAGGCCCTTCAACACATTCATGTGCCACAGAAAGTGACATCGAAGGAGAGGAAGATGACACCGGCTGGACGTATGCCTCAATGGAGGAAAATGCTGAAAGTGAATACAACACTGATGCAGATGTAGAGGAGAATTCCACCAATGAAGTCAGGTACCTGTAGGTGTAAAATTTTTAATAATCTGGGCACCATTGCCATCCACAGATGAGCAAAACAGTGGCAGAGCATTATTAGTTACTGTTAAAAAGTCCAACCAATGGCAGCTACACAAAAGGATTACTATTATTATGGTTTTGGACAAGCAGAAAAATGATGTATTTTGATGCCCCTTTATTTTAGCTTTGCTGACAACTCCAAAAGTTCAGGTCCTGCAATATGTATTTACGCTAGTTTTGCAGAAGTCAAAATCATTATTTTTGGCAAAACATGCACTGGATAAACTGTGTTTCATTTTTTTTTTGAAAACCTCTTTCCTAACCCTCTCCTTTTTTTTCAAATTTCAGAATTGATCCAGATAGACCTGTCTCTGAATAGCCAATGTTCATTGTATTTTACTGGAAGCTGCTGAGTCTATTCAGCATGTTTTGCTTCCACTGCAAAGAAGCTGGGCCATCAACCACGATGAAGAGCCTAGGAACAATGGTTGCTGTAACACAGCATTGCTTAAAATGCAAAAAGAACTTTGAATTGCAATCCCAGCCCACAGTCCATGGAAAAACTACACTTGGAAATTTGCTCTTGAGATTTGCCAGTTTGATGTCTGGTTCATCGATAAGTAGAACTCTCCTGATGTTTCGCCACATGGGTCTCTCAGTCTACTCTGCAAGGACCTACTTCAGGCATCAACGGGATTTCATTTTTCCAGTTGTCCTTCGCTACTGGGAGACTTGCAGGACTGACATGGTCAACAAGCTGAAGGCAATGAAGGATGTGGTGTGGACAGGAGACGGGCGCTTTGATTCCATGGGGCACTCAGCAAAGTATGGTGCCTATACTATGCTTTGCACCACCATTATGAAGATTGTGCATTTTGAGATTGTTCAGGTATTAAGCATTATTAAATAAGCATGTTTGCACATGCAACAATTTCAACTACCCCACAAAGCAACATACAAATTCAGTACAGTTTCTTCCAGTTAAAGGGTGGGGCCAATACTGGAGGCCAGCAGTTTATCATGAGGTCACAGAAACCACGCATTTTATAGATAGAGAAATACATTTGGAGATTTAAAAATTGTAGGGGAGGGGACTGGGCAACTACAAGACCATAGTTCCTTCACGTCATATAGTTTGAAATATTGTGTTATGTATATCATAATAATCCTTGGTTATTACTTCCTGTTAGTCAAATGAGGCCGGTGGCAGCCAGCAGACGGAAAAAGAAGGATGCAAAAGGTGTTTTGCTTTCCTGAACCAGCTTGGCCTGAAAGTGTCCGTGTTTATTTCAGGCTGCCATACGGGCATTGCCAAATGGGTAAATGACTCCTGCAAAGAAACTAAACATTTTTTTGACATTTGGCATGTTGCCAGATCAATTACAAAAAAGCTCCTCAAGGCCAGCAAAGAAAAGGGATGCGAAATTATTGCAAGTTGGATCAAAGGAATTCGCAAACATCTGTACTGGTGTGCCACCTCAACTCGGGCGGGATTTGGTGCACTGATTGCTGCTTAGTGGAATTCCTTTCTAAGCCATGTAGCCAACAAGCACACTAATCATCAAGACCCCTTATATTCAAGCTGCAATCATGGAGAACTAGAAAAGAGAAAGTGGATAAGGATTGGTAAGCACTTGTTTATGTAAATCTCTAAATAGACCAATTGTATTGTATGGTCTTAATTATACTTGACGTTGAGCTAACAAAGCTTCAGCTTCAGCATAAGTCTACCAAACTGTGCTGTCACAGAGGCTTTGGGTTAATTTATTATGTAACCTTTGCAAAAGAAAACATGAATATTGACTATTTTGATCAAGATTGATTACATTAGTATATGAAGGGCTGAGAACATAATTTATATGTTAACTATTTCCAGGAATGGAAGAAGTTCAAGTACACCCCTCTCTAACGACAATCCGGTTTACAAGTAATAAGCCCTCGAAGGCCCCTCCCCTTGAACTTTTAGTACCTTACTAAAAATTGACTGTTGTATAAATTATTTATTATAGGCACTGCAGCATATGAGAAGCTTACACCTGTATTGACTCCCACAAAGCTTCTGAATGACATTAAACGGTTATCTCCAGATGCCCAGACCAGTTGTTTCGAGGGTTTTCATGCCACTTTAAACCACTGGCATCCAAAGATGATTTGCTTTTCATGGTTGGGAACATTCTGCAGGTGAAGTGTGATTATATTGTAATACAGCAGACTCGCATTATATCAGGCACCCTGTATAGTATTCCTGAGTGGGATGATTTTTACTGGGAAGGGTTTCTTTAAAAGTACTTTTCAGGTGAACAATATTGTTGTACAGATTTAAAACACATAGTAACCTAAATTTGCCCAAACCAACTACCATCATTATGGGCAAGTCCTAATTTCAGGGGTGGAGGCAGAGGGGGGTGGGGGATAGTGAGGGCTTATACATTAATACTTTACAGTAGGACGAATTGGTACTTTTTGTGGATATTCACTGATATCTACCTTATAGGCATGTTTTAGCTAGCCTCCATTTCAATGAAAATGTCCAGAGAGAGACGCAAATAGGAGAGAATGGTGACCCATACTTCAGAGTGTCATATCCAAAATTTAAAGTTGGTGAAGAAGTTGTACGTGACGTCTGGACTCCCCCAACTTATGGTATGTTTATTTCACTGACTTCAGTAAAGATTGCAAATCTAAATGTAGCCAATAAATTCCTGGTATGAACATATATGGCAGAGTTATCACAAATTGTCCCTGTGTTTTTCTTCAGGTTATGTGGATGAGATGAAAAAACTACTGTTTAGTTTGTCAAGGGCCGAAATGAAGGAGACCTTTACCCAGTATTCATCTAAGGCTCCTGCGTCGCTGACCTCTCAGTTCCCTGGAGTGGGAAAAGAGTGGAGTCTCTGAAAAGAGTGGAGTATCTGGAGTGAGAAAAGCAGATGCTGTGAGAGCTTATGAAGAAAGAACACAGATCACTCAACTCTTTCCAACTGGTAAACTTGTCTTAACGTATTACTTAGTGGGTAATAAGTCCAACTGGTAAGAGGATTTACAAATCATCAATAGACTTTTTAGGGTCATAATGTGGTTCAAGCAATCAAAAAGTCAACCTCGTTCCCAAGGCTTAAATTCTTAAATTATGAAATTATAAAATTATACGCACGTGGCTGTGCACGTGGCTGTGTAGCCGCGCGATGCGGTTCCAGTCAATACCCACAATTTGACCCTTGCTCCCCACAGAGTCTCCAGTAGCTCAGTGGTAGAGCATCCGACTACATCACGGAGGGTCGTGGGTTCAAATCCCATCTGGGACTCGGATTTTTTCCGAGTCTACGTGTTTCCTAGAGTTTACGTAATATATCATGTTGTTGTTATTTCTGTGTTATAAAATTATTATTGAGTATAAAATTATCATTTTTTTCTGACAGAAGAGGAACAAAATGCCCTGCAGGAGAGTGTTCTGGAAAGTCAATTGCCCAACTCCAGTCCCAGAGCCTCAAGGAAAGCACACATTGTCGACAGAATAACAAAGGACAATAAACAATCTTTTGTTAGCTATTATTTAATTTAAGACAAGAAAATACAACAAATTTTGCATACAAATAAGCCATCCATACTGGATCTGTATGTATGTAAATATCTCAAGAGGGTCCTCAAAATTGTCATTCTCTTGCTTGTGCTGTGGCATATCCTCCGGTTTGACGTGAATAAAACTTCTGCTTGATATTGTGGTATACACAAGCTGGTAAGGGTCTG
>BLFK01000134.1:4578834-4581334 GCA_014634185.1 Astreopora myriophthalma | reverse complement strand
GGACTCAAACTGAAACAGAAATGCACCCAAATGACTCGGCAAGCATCAATGCTTATTTATGTTCTTTGCTGAGAACCGTGAAGGCAACAGTCATCAAGAAATATCACGACATGGATCTAATGTGATTGAGCCACTAGTACATGAATTTTCAACTTCAAAGTCCACGCAATTAATTTCGAATGTTCCTGATAGTTGAAGACTAAGACCAAATGCCAGACCGACTCGCCCGCGTTGATTTGCACTTAGATTGCTTGCGTGTTCGATGATTGTAAAGAAAACTGCAACGGAGATCAACTGACGAAAAACACGGTGACTTCAGTTCCTGCTATGCGGAAAATATAATACTTCGATATTAAATCAGCAGGCGATTTATCCTGATTGCGGAGACTAACACCTAGTGTCAGACCGCCTCGAACGAGGTCACTGTTGCGTGATTTCCGTACAGTCAAACAACTTGTTACTTAATTCACATTAGGCACGTGGCGAACTCGGCTCCCATTTCCCATATATGAGTTGTATTCCGCAAAGAATATTCAGACAGTTTAGTCTGGAATAGGGGCCTAGTAATCGGGGAGTTTCCACGAAAATGATCAATTGCGAGCGAAAAAAAAAAATGAACTCAGTAAAATTCCTAGACATATTTAGTTTTCGGCGGAACATTTTACTGCAGGAAGTGCAGCAACTTTACCATTATCAAACCTAAGCAGACAAAGACTTTCTTTCCTTACTGATTTTAATTTTCTTGGCGTGATGGGAAACCTTTGCTGCGTATAAATGTAGATGGATACTATGAACAGAACGAGGAAGCCAATGTGTTTAGGCAGTAATGTCAGTATTGTATTGCAAGTACGGTAATAGCCCGCTTTCGATATATTAAAATTCAGTTCTAAACAAAAGGCATCATCTCGAGGCTCTGGGGAACAAATATAAGGATTTGTATGAGTTTATTCCCCAGAGCCTCAACATAATGCCTTTTGTTTAGGACTGAATTTTAATATATCGAAAGTGGGCTATTGTCTCATTAGTTAGGAATCTTAGTTTCCTTAGTAATTAATTAAATCTAAATTTAAAATATATATATTAATTAAAAAATGTGCAATAGGACTGTTGCTAAAAGAAAAAGATGTTACGTAGTTTTGCGCACCCAGTGATCAACCATTTCTGGTGACATAAATTTCTAATTTTGTAGTTTATTAGGTTCCACATTTCTACATTTCGTGTACTTTGTTCTTCTAAAGCCTCGTGCCATCTCTTGCTAAACTCTTCCGTCAAACCAAGAAATAATCACAGCCCTTTTCAGTGTTACGTGCAAACCGACCATCTTGCGACGTCCATCTTTCGACGCCATCTTTCGACATGTTTAGTGACCAAGCCCGTACCGTACAGCTGGGAAATCCCCCGCGAGTTCTGCCATCTTCAAACAACCGGACTGCAAAGTTCCTAAGCCTGGTTACCAAGCATGTCGAAAGATGGATGTCTAAAGATGGTCGCTGTGCAGGGAAAACTGCAAACGGCTGTAAAGCACATTCACATCTGTCGGAGGAAAGTGTTTTCGTTTTTTTGTTTTTTTCTTCGTTTTGTTGTTTTGTTTGTTTGTTTGTTTGTTTGTTTGTTTTTTCAGTTCGGTTGCCATTATCGTTTTTCGTTTTTTCGAGTACACCGTCAGTCCAAATTGATTAATTTTACGAAGAAAGCACTGATTGGTTGCTCCCAGCAAATTTCTCAGTAAACTTTGCGTGCTTAATTGGTGTCGACCATATGACTCTACGGGGGTGTTACTAAAAGGGGGAACAACGGACCGCCGAACCTGTGGAACTTGCGAAAGCTGCAGCAAAGCCACAACACGAATCACAGCAAAGCCACAACTTTCCGTGAATATTGTTGAATTTTTCTTTTTTTTCTTTTTTTTTCCCATTTTTTTTTTCTGACACAAGAGGCGTCAGTACTGAAAAAAAAAGGTTATGAAGCGCTGCATGGCCTAGCGTACTGGACGCGCCAGTATTGACATTTCGCAAGCAGTGGGAGCTGAGCAGTTTCGATGATTACTTCTATATTTTATTTGCCTTAGCGACCTTACATCTTCAGGTATATTTGAAGCGATTGCCTGTTATGAAGGTCTACTGTTAACTTAAAAATGGGTATAACCAACACACAAAGTTTATTAAAAAGCTACCAATTTGCCGTTAATCTATTCGTTGGTTTAAGCCCGCCTTGTATTGTCACGTGGCTCACGTTGAGTGAAAAGGAAATCGGTACGTAAGACATTTATCGTGGCTTCGACCATGCACAAGAGAGTGGCTCAGTGATTGATCTCCATTTGAAATCCCTCTATGAGATCCTGTGTAAAGAGCCACAAGTGCGCATTTGGCCCAAGATTGTTGTCCATGCATGACTGTAGCAACGTTTAGTTCAGAGGCCCAGAAAGGACAGGGAATTGCGAACCATTTGAACTCTACTGGTATTTAATAATGATGACTTTACGTGAGTCTGACGGCTCGGT
>BLFK01000134.1:4561045-4573396 GCA_014634185.1 Astreopora myriophthalma | reverse complement strand
CTTCAAGGGTATTTTTCATTGCGATCAGAAATTCGCCGTAAAACCCTTAGAGATAGTGGGGAACTTCAT
Organism: Astreopora myriophthalma; assembly: GCA_014634185.1. Lineage (NCBI taxonomy): Eukaryota > Metazoa > Cnidaria > Anthozoa > Scleractinia > Acroporidae > Astreopora > Astreopora myriophthalma. The sequence continues at coordinate 4,573,327 of BLFK01000134.1, read as the reverse complement.
CTCCCAAGATATAAAACAGCCATGGGCCAGTCAACATTCGAGTATGCTGCTGGAAAGGAATGGAATGATCTCCCCAAGGAACTGCGCGCCTGTAAAGCGCTAGGACTTTTTAAAATTAGAACTTTTAAATTTTTAATAGAATTAGACAAGACGCAACACATATGTAGTGTATAAGTTCTCTTTTATATTGTAATTTATCTTAACTTGCATTGACGATTGAATTTGTATTTTTAGTATATTTCTTATGTACTGATCTCCGGTTTATACCAGCGCTTTGTTAAAATCGCTGATCGGATATTTCAGTTTAAATAAAGCATTCATTATGGGGCTGAGTTTAAAAATAGTCTCCGTGCGTGGCGCGAAATTTAGAAATAGTTTGAAAATAATTACAAGTGGGCATGGGGATATGTTCTCTCGCTTTATCTTCTCTTGCTCCCTATTATAGTTCTACAACGGTAGGTGGATGCTTAAAACCTCGTTACATCTCGGTCCTAAGACAACGAACCATCAGGCCATAAATGCAATATAAGCAGTACAGCAAACGCACAAAGAACGTTTCTCACAAGTCATGGGCATATTTCACTATTTGCAAATCAGGGTAAATGGGTGCAGGTTAAACTTAAGAGGCTGTCTCCCTAAGGAACGACCAGTGATTTGGGACTGAAAAATAAATGTTTTTTTTATTTGCCACAATTTAAAAGCCTTTACCGTAGTAATAACAAAAATGCATTTCATTTGACCGGAAAGGAGTTTTTTATTTTTTTACGATTTATCAAAATTCTTGCTAGTCTCTGCTGGTTATCTCAGCCTGAAAACTGAAGAAACCACGCAAGTTACCGTTGCTATAATAAACTGACAATTAGCTGAAGAGACCCAATTCTGCATTTGATTTACAGATACACCTTTGCGGTTTACCTACCCATATCAAACGTGTAAATCACTTTGTTATTTTAACGGTGATAATGCCTTTTTCGAAACTCAAAATCAGGCCCTAATCAAAACATGAAAATAGCTCAACTTTGAGGGCGCATTAAAAAGATGTGGCACCTGTTTGGAACTTCCTTCCTAAGTAGATAGAAGCCAGAAATGACCACAAATTCGAAGTTATGATAAAATTTGTATGCACTGGAAGCTTACAGATTTTATAACTGTTCGAATTTCAAGAAATTTTGAAAACATGCCCGAAAAAAACAAACACTCGCCTTATCAGAGTACTCGGGTATGTTCATCATTTCTCATGTCTTTCTTGTTTCAACTGTAGCCGTTCGTTGGAGTAAATCATCACTGGATTCTGTAAACCGTCGATTTCGTGTATTCTCTCTCTAAGCGACAATTTTTTATCGACGTCTCGATCTTGTTTGGGATAAAATTGATTTTGTAGCGAGCATAAAGATTTCGTCACGTCCGATCTTTGGCATCCTTTGCTGGCTGTGTCTGGTTTTAAAGCATATAATACTTTAAGACAATGTAAAAACATCTTTAGGACTACCAAGAAATATAAATTTTTAAACAACCACTGTTGAAATAAGACGAAATTAGGGCAATTTAGTTCCTTCGAACGAAGGTTGAAATACTCGTTCCCAGTGCCCCGCAGTGTCCAAAAGCTCGGCTTTGATTACGACTTGAAGCAATGGAGTGTTCTTTTTCTGAACAAGGCAAATCCGGTTGCGGTGATTTTCGGGGTTCAAACCACATGGTGTGTAAGTTACAAGATTGTCAACAAGACATAACACGCCACTTGCAAGCGTGCCACCTCTCAAAGCTTACTGGGATTCCGGAATACGAACTAATACTTGCCAGGGCAGGATTATTTGAGGTGCCTTTACACAGGCAGGAAGAAATGTTTGTTTGCCCGAAACACAGATATAATCTGGGCCGTAATTGGCGACCTTTAAGGACATGTCAGTACCCCCTTCATTCCGGAGCCAGAAAAAAAGCTAAGAAATAGAAATGTGGTGAATATGCAGATGTCCAAGAATATACAATCTATTTTTGGAACAATAATTCCTGTTGGGTCAGGTGAGTGCTTTGTACATTTTTGTTTTGGTGCGTAGTTATACTATAGTGACAAGGCAAAATTACCAATAAAGACAAAAAAAAATCAAATTTTGGAAAAAAAAAACATGTACTGGGTTTGCCATTTTTGATAAGGCGCTTACCTATTACGAAATCAAATTAAACACTCCTTGAAATAGTTTTGTTATCAGGGTGAACATGCGATAAAATTCGGTGTTACTCTTTGCTTAAAGTCACAGTTTATACAAACACATTAAAATGCTCTAATTAAATGAGAAACGTTGTGTTATAAACAATGATGCTTGAAATGTTGCGTTTAAATATGCAAATGAGGCGAAGAAATTGACATGCAAGCTGTCAGTGCTCACTTCACGTGAATTATGATCTAATTTGTTACCGTACAGGCAATAGTTACCTTTTGCAAAAAGGATGGTGGGTTCCAAAATCACATTCTACATTCCAGGCTTGTACATTTCTCCACGATCCCTGAACCCGCACGATGATATAGGTCACTTGGGCTTGAAATTGATTGTTGGAGGATTTGAAATGAACGATTTTAGGGCATTTAAGCCCGATGAATACCAGCGGCCAAAAGGAGGTTATTGTGAATCATCAACGATTTCAGTCTTTTGCACAGTTCTTGTAAGTTTAACAAATAATCAAACCACCACCCTGTAGGTAGTACCCTGGCTTTCAATTGTATCAAGGTGTATTACATCTTCGTCTTTTATTGTGCAGCAATTTGTACCGCCTGCGTCAAGAAACACAAAGACAAATTCGAAAAAAATGTTAATTGGCTGGAGGAGGAAAACACCACGCCAGAAAGTGGCAACGAGCAAGAGGAGACAAGGTTTGAAACGGAGGAGCCCTTCATAACACCTTATGGTTTTCGCTTTTACAATTCAACGAGTTGATGGCTGTTGATTGCAAACTAAAGGCAAATGAGGAAAGGTTGCTAGACAAGTCTAATTAATCTTACTCAGGGCTCCTATTGATAGCAGGTCAGCTTTGTATAAGCCGTCTGAAAGGGCTGCCCTGAGTTAAACTGAATAAAAGTGTCTTCTTATAAATAGTTCCCCAAAAGTGATTACTTACATATGATATAAATCTGCAAGTTGTTGAAAAACGCTTGTCACAATCGATATACTGCAAGTACTGGCAAGTCTGTTTATACAGATACAGAGTATGACGATGACGGACAACCCGCCAGGCCACTGACGCAACAGGTTAATAAGCTAAAGGATTAGAAGGGCTAAATTACAAATATATATATTGTATTCTTCTTCCTTTTTTTATGAAAAGTGTACTGATTCGAATGTAAAAATTGTTTAAATAAAATATGTATTGCAAAAGACATATTAAAGGAATTTATCTTTATTGATCGTGCAGACTTGTTAAACAAATAGCAGCAATGAATTTAGAAACTACGTCAGATATGCAACATACTCCTGTAGCCTCTAGAGTTGTAGAGTCAGACGTTAGACACGTGGATTGGACTCCCGGACAGTGGTCTGGAGAGGACAGTGAAGATTCACAAGAAGATGAGGTGGACTGGGTAAACGCAGAATCTTTGATTTATACGTACAATGAAGCAATGGCCAGTTTATCCGAGAAAGCTAAGGTTGGAAAAGTTAGTCCACTGACGTTTCAGTTAAAAAATGTGTGGGACGAGGTAACAGACAAGGAAAAAAAATGTGCATAGAAAAAGCCATGGAAGGATGCAGTGTTATTTGTGAAATAATAGCGCCGAAAGCAGGAGAAGAACTATTGAGATCATGTGCACAACTATCAGATCAAGAAACTGCGCCTGTATCTGGTGACCTGGTTGCTCTGATGCAAGCATACAAAAATGCTCCAAGTTCAAATTTAAAGACCCAGATCCTCAGTCTTTATGCTTACCGGTACCCGATGGAAAAATTACAAAAGATCCACGAGCCTTATCAAAGCATAACGATATGGCAAATAAAGAGGGCACGAGCTCATGCGCGCGAGTGTGGGCCAGGTTTAGCCGTTGAGAAGTCGCCAACCCATCGTGTTCGGCTTGACACGAATCTGGTGGACTATTTTATAGATTTTGTGAATAGGCCTTATTTTTATCAAGATGTTGCCTTTGGGACCAGAAAATTGAAGTTGGATATCGGAGAATAGATGATCATGCCAAACGTCATTCGCACAGTGACCCGTTCAACCATGATAAACCAGTATCTTAAGTTTTGTGAAGAAGAGATGGTACAACCTCTTAGTCGGGCAACGTTGTTTCGCATCCTTGAAGTCAGAGCAGCCAACCAACAAAAGTCGTTGTCTGGCCTCGAGAATATGCAGCAGACGGGTCAGCTGGTTTTGAAAAAATGCAAATCATCGTGGATGACCTTCAAACAATTAGTAAAGAAAGGGTTTGGTCGGAGGACATCAAGAAGGTTCTTCAAACTGGAAAGAGGTATTTGAAAACCGAGTATCGTGGTCATTGCCAGCAAGGTGAAAGTACTTGTCATGACCATTGTCCAAAGTTTGCTCTCAGTGACCCTAAAGGTAAAGGCCTTCAAGAACAGTGTGAACACGAACACACATCATCCTGCCAACAGTGTGATGATATTGCTCTTTGTCTCGACAAAATAGAGCAGGTGATTAAAGATGAAGGTACCAAATTTTACAATGAAGAGCAGCGAGAAGATATGCTTTATGATTTCCAATGGGCTGCAAAGGCTATCAATAATTGGAAAGCTCATATTATGAGATGAACAAACCAAGAACAGGCGAAGCAGGACGTTCTTGCAAAGCTTAAGTGTAGCTCAAATGTGATTATTATGGATTGGGCTATGAAGCTCCTTCAAATGCGACATCGCGAAAAACAGAGCGATTGGTTTGGGAACAGAGGCCTGAGCTGGCACATCAGCAGTGTGATATCTTGTGAACCCTCATCTGGAAAACTTCAAGATACATCCTTCGCTCATTTGTTCAATCAGTGCACTCAGGATTGGTATGCAGTGGCATCAATAATTGAACATCTACTACAACATTTGAAAACCAAGAACGCCAAACTTGAAAGTGTTCATTTAAGATCTGATGAAGCGGGCTGCTATCACAGTAACTTCTTGATTGCCGCAGTTCGAGACATAGGAGAAGGAGTGGGAATCACCGTTGAAACCTATGACTTTTCTGAACCGCAGAGTGGAAAGGATGTGTGTGACAGGATTCTTTGTCCTCTAAAATCGTCTGTTCGTATATATTGCTCAGAATGTCATGATATTCTGACCGCATCTGATATGCAAGAAGCTATTCAGAAGCATCCCTTCAGGGGTTCAACTGCTGCGGTTTGTAAAGTGGATGAATCTAAGAAGAGCCTTCACTTGAAAAAAGCAGTTCAGCAGTTTCCACAATTTCAAGTTTGAGCAATCGGGAATTCGAGCAAAAAAGGCCTATAGAATTGGCCGAGGAAAGCTTTTCCCCTATGACACGGTGTATGTGGATCACTAAGGGTCAACCACCCTTCAAATAGAAGACGTCACAAAAAGATTTTTTGAACCAACGAAGGAAAGAGAACTAAATCCAAGGAAAAAGGAAACGTTCTCAAGAACCGATGAAAGCTCCACGTTCTTCGAGTGTTCATTTCCAGGATGCACACAGGTTTTTGATTTGTTTACGGATCTTGAATTACACCTTGATGTAGGCGAACACACAACAAATCCGGAAAAGACGAGGAACAGCGAAAGTTTATACGACAGACTCTAAAGAGAATGGGCAGAGAAATTTGTGTCAGTTGATGTAGCCATGAAAACATCTTCTGCAACTATGGCCCCTTCCTCTTCTGAGTCAGAGAAAGTGCAACCCCTCCAAATGGGCTGTGTTTATCTGGTTTGTTGGTGTTGTTGCCGTTTTTTTGTTGTTAAATTGCTGCTGTTTTGTTTTTTACTACACAAAATTGTTAGGCTTTAAAAAAATACTTGCGCTAAATCATTGCAAATTGGTATCAGTCGAGGTTTCTGGTAAACCACTCGATGTAAAATCGAAACGATTTCACAACCACTGGATATGAAAGTTTGACAATCATGCGCAGAACGCACGACCTTGCCTTGCTGGCGGGCCATAAACAGCGGGTAGTATTGACGAATCATGTGTTGGTCGAGAGAAACGGCAATAATCGCACTCTGCTATACTATCTGCCATGTTTTCAAAACGCTGTGACCCACCAACAAAGCCAAGCCTTCCTTCTATGCAAGGTCGTGCAAAGACGTGGCTGTTCTATTATTCTTTAAGCTTATTTCTTTTTTAGTTTGGTACATAACTTAATAAGTTTATTTCATTCTTTTGTTACTGTGTGGTGCCAAAAAAAATAAAAAAAATAAAAAAATAAAAGGTCGTGCATTCTGGGCATTATTGTGAAACTGGCTTATCCACGATTCCTTTCACCCACAGTACCGCTGAGACTCGTTCCATGGAATTCTTTAGATCGTTTTCACTGTCACGCCACAAAAAAATAGATTCTTAACCATTCAACGAAAAAAGCCAGGAAAATTAAATGTCATAAAAGAGAAGTACATAAAAAACTTCTCAAAGGCTCAAGTCTGTGTGGTACACCATTTTTTTAGTTATTTGCTGATACGTCGCACGCAGCTTATAGACTTGCCGAGTCTCACGCGTTATGTACGAGTCTCACGCCTGGCGATCAAAAACATCGATCTCACCCATCGAGGACAATTTCTCACGCCTGACGAACAGATCCGGATAGACTTGCCACAAGTCGACCGCGAGAGCCAAAACAAATTCGCAAGGAAGTCGCGAAGTAAGCTAACTCGCACTTAATGTCGAGTTCATAGGCATTTGAGTCCAAAATGTGAAAAAAGGTGAGTCGCAACATACCATAAATAAAAAAAATGGCGTGTTTCAAGTGGAACTGGAAGGACTGGAAAAGAACCATTAGCGTGACATTACGACCGTGACATGGCTTCAGATATCTTCGGAAGTCCTCGGAATATCTTCGGTAATGTTCGGAAAATCTCGGGATCTTCGGGAGTTACCGGAACGTTTTCGGAAACTGAGAAAAAGTCGGCTCGTAAATCTCACGCATTTGACTCGGGAAAATTTGGCAAGTATAAGTTTATAACAGCTTTGAATGGCGGCGCCATCTTTGTGTACACATGTTGTACATGGCCACCGAAAATCAAAGAAAACATCTGGAATTCACTTTGCAATGAAAAAGCTTTCTTCTCACTCCCAATCTTCTAATACTTGAAACGTTTAAATTGTTGAAAACTACAAGGAGAGCCTTTTATCCAACCAGACAGCCGCTATCTCGTTGTAACGCAAGGTGAAAATTCGGGAATTGGAAATGCCGTATTTTGAAAATGAAAGATGCAACGGCACTGGAAACTTGTAAATGGATTTAGTTCGAGATTATCTTCAAGGTGCTGCAGATACAAATTCAGAAAATCCCGCGATTTTTTTTAATGGGGTGACGTCACGGTAAAAACGATCTATAACCACTCGATTCACGTTTTCTACCAAGGAGTGTCGTGTAATACAAATGAGCCTCGTTAGATGTTTTACGACAAACGAGTCTCACGAACAAGTTTTTATTCGCTTTTTGCGAATCTGTTCTGAAGAGTCCAGAGCTTTAGACGGACGTTCCTTATATCAACGAGTCTCGTTGACGCTTACCAAGCACAAGTCACGGTCTCCTACAAAACCAGCCTCTGTCAAGTTGTCATGCTCACTACTGTCGAGTAATAACTTTGTTGTATCGATGAGTACAAATTCGGTGCCCGCCAGGGGACTGCTTACCTAACATGCCAACAAACCGTTAATTGCACAAACACCCTGTTGTTGTTGTTTTTGTTGTTGTTGTTGTTTTAGGGGAGTGGGGTATAACCTGCCAAGTCGGAGCCAGCCAGAGTCAATCTCTTGTGTCCAACCACAACATTAGCAAGTTCTCCCCATTTTGCTTCTGCATGCCTTGTCTGTTCGTTCCATTTCCACACTTGCGGTGTGTTTGCCGGGAATCCAAGGGTTTAATCATGCTGTATCTTGTGACCCAATTTTATCGTCAACCAAAATGAGATGGTGTTAACCAAGCAAAACTAACATCATTGCTTTGCCTAACATTTATCCAATTTGTCTTTTTCTTAACCGACTTGTTATTTTTTATTATAGTCTGTGCCATCATAAATGTGCAACCCGGTACCTCTGTTAATCTCACTCACATAATCAGCTTGGCAGTTAATTATTATGAAAATCTTGAGCTGAAAGAGAAGTTTCTGATTTTGGATGTCATTATTTTCGACGAGCGCATGCGCAATGACTTCTTTTTGGGGCATAGATGTGGTACGTAGGCTTCCAAAATTGTAAGTTTTGCAATCAATTAAAAGCCATCCAATGAACCCACAATATTGATCACAGACAGTGCAAATAAATTCCTTTCGGCCAACATAAATAAGTTGGTTCATAGCGCAATTCTGTTGTTCACTCGTGTTGCCTATTTCACCCTGAGCTGCTGACAGAAATCTTGGGCTCTTTTCTTTTGATACCCTTTCTATTATTGTTAGTGTTGGTCAGTAAGTGAGAAAAGGGACCAAAATCAAGGGTTATCAAATACAAAGTAAACAAAAGAAGACCAAGGACATAAAAGGACTCTAAAAGCATTCTAAAATATTGCGAAGGAATTCACAAACGTTTTTTACTATACTTTAGTGTCGAGGTCGGTTAACAATTTTGTCTGTTTTCCACAGTATAGAGTCTTTCCGCTTCTCGGCGTTGTTCGCTACAATTTTGTCTGTTTTCCACAGCACGGAAATCTAGTAAAACAATCTAGCGATCTAGTAAAACAATTACTGGTCAGCGGACAGCTTCCAAATAAATCACATCACCTCGATGAGCTCACACATGGGCCCATAATATGGTCATGTGATACTGGTCAGTGGTTATCCCGTTTTCACAGCTGTCAATTGACCATGTGAATGTCATGTCAGATACCCCTCCCTTTCTTTTGATAGTCTTCCCTACCCTACCCGTACAATCTGTAGACGCGTACGTACGTACGTACGTACGTACGCTCGGTCAGTCACGTGACAGCCAAACGAAAAGAGGTTGACCATATTCCATGAGTATGGGGCTCTGTCGCACGCGCGCTTCGCGCGCGTGGGAGCCCCGCTATCATCAAAGCACTGTTGGTTAAGTGACTGCTCATTCATAATTTTTTGGCAAAAAGTATATTACTGATGTCCTCAAGAGGCCCAACAATAACTGGACTGCATTTGGAATAAAATGTAACCTAGCAATTAGCCATGTTCTAAACGAGCAAAGGATTGGGTACGAATGTTGAAAATCAATTTGGTTCAATTAGGCTGAAAATTGAAGTTCACCACTTGAGAAAGCGGCAAGTCATTAGTGATCTTATGAAATGTGACCACGATTGGACTAAAAGGAACTCAGTGGTGGGCTTTTAAAAATCACTCAAACAAGACAGCTTAGTATGGATTGGAGGGACACCTGTCCTTCCAACCATACAAATCTCTCTTAAATTACTCATTTTCAAACGTGGACCATGTCTTTGTCTTTGAAGAAATTAGTCTCAATTTTGATACAGTGACTAATGTTTGCTTGCTCTTTTCAGTGACAGGCTTAATTTATCGATTCAATCGATTTTTAATACTCGTTCCCACTCTTCAGCTCGTTTAGAACACGGCTAATTTCAGACTTCTGCTGTATTGTTCTTGAATGTCAGATTACTGTTCGGTTCTTTATTTTTGTTGGTGCCAAGAAGGGAAGACTTTAGCTAGACAAACACAAACATTCCAGAAGTTTCAAACCTGGCCACGGTTGTTCAAAATGCTTATAATGCTATCCACCTGAGTCTGGTTGTTTAAAAGAAGGATAATGCTGTCCATCGGATAAATCACTATCCAGAGGATAAATGCTGGCAAAACCAATGGAGTTATAATTATCCAGGGAATAGTGATTTATCCAGTGGATAGTGTCATCCACCCTTCAAACAATTTTACTTGGGCCAGAAAGGTATTATTCTGGGGACATAAGTATCCTGCTCACATTCCCATTTCTAGAATGGCATGGAACGAGTTTCAATCGTACCGTGGGTCAAAGGAACCGTGAATCCAGTGGTTATGGAATAGTTTCCATTTTAAATCGAATGGTTTACCAGAAATCTTGACTGGTCTGCAAATTGCACTCGAAATCATGGATTACTTTATTATTCTTACAATTCAATATGGAAGCTGAATAGCGGGCGCCAGTCTGTACACAGGTCTGACAGGTCGGTTTCATCGATTGACTGACAGCAACGGGGCATAAGTTGATTCAGTTGAAAGAGATAATACTCATGCTTTGGATTCAGAAACACACATGACATTGGTGAAAATTCGTGGCGAAGAGAAAAGAGGTAGTTTTTGGAACTCGAAATGGAAATAGATGAATCAGAGACGGGAAAGTTGACCATCGGCTGCTGACATAAACACATGCATTAGTTACAAGTATTAAGGAAAAAAACACAAACAAAATAAAGCAATACCCGCTGACGCGACACATCACACCCTGCAGTAGTGCACCAGGACGACCACGACAATAGACAAATTTCGTTATTTTAAAGTGCACCTAGCGGCAGATATTTTTCGTTTGTAATATAGATCATTTCACCTAAAACAAGCATATTTTGCCATTTGTACCTCAAAATTTTGCTTTTTGCGTGCACACATGATACGTAAAGTTCGCAAAACTAGCAATCATTTAGATCCACGACCGAGCTGTGAGAGGCATGGGTCTATTCTCGATTTTACGTCACAAGCTGTTTTGCAATGCAAACGTTCTTTGAAAATTTGAATGCAAAGCAGTTTGTGACGTAAAATCAGGACTAGACCGATGCCTCTCATGGAACGGTCGTGGGTCCATATGACTTTTAGTTTTCCGAACTTTACATAGTTAGTGCAACACATAAAAAGCGAAATTTCGAGGTGAAAATGGTAAAATATGTTTGTCATATAATTATCTTAACAACGAAAGATGAAGCACTTTTGCCTTTAGGTGCACTTTAAAATTCAACTTCAAACAATAAAGATGACTTCGGGCTCCGTGGAATAAAGTAAGGATTTGTATGAGTGTTTATCCCTTGAGCCTCGAGATGGTGCCTTTTGCCTAACAGTGAATATTAATATGTTGAAATTGGACTATTGGCCGCTTTATTTATTTATTTATTTTTTATTTTTTTATTTTTTCTCGCCATTAAAGTATATATCTTGATTACGTTAAATTCTGCGTTTTAAGTCCTGTGTCTTTCGGGATACATATTGATACAAGGTTCAAGGAACTTTTGTCTACCAAACTTATGTTCAATATCTAACTTAGTTTAGTAAAAATCTACCACCATACTAATGCAAATGCGGTAATCTGATTGGCTTAGCTACTGCACACCATCAGCCATTATAGTTGACCACTAAATTTTCCTTTGTCGCCATTGGTCAACACGGATCACGTGGTACGATTTCGCGTGGGCACTATATGTCAATAGAATGCCCTAGGGCGACTATCAGACGATAGTGCACGCTCAGTGGAAAATACCCGGATGGATAGTAGTCGTCCGTGAAAATATTTCTGTAAACAAGCGGGCTTATGGAAAGTAAACAACTGAAATTGTATTAAGAGGGTTTTGTTTGTTTTCTTTTTCAAATTTTACGTTTAGCTTTCACGGCTTTAATCTAAAAAAGTTGAAAAACTAAATGATTTTTTAACTGGCACGCGAAAGAAAATTTAGTGGTCAGCAAAAAAGACAATAGAGCGTTTACGTCTCGGAACTATCGGAACTGTCTGTCTGTCTGTCCGTCTGTCTGGGCTGTACGCTCTCGTATCGTCTCCCATTACCCTAGTTTCGTGGACTATGACCAACGCCTTAATTTGAAATCCCGTTTCAATGTCCTCGGCACACTTTCATAATTCATTTTAGCCAATTCATCTTTTAGAATTTGGGGGGCCCTCTAGTATAAGACAAACTATCCACACAACACTTTCAAACAACTGTTATCAATGTGCAGTGTTTGTTGGGAGCGTTAGCATGGAGAATACCGCGCACACATTCGCCCTCTAATCACCAAATGTGTTGTTTCGATTCTACAACTTCCGCTACAACAGTATCAAGCAAAAGTGTCAGAGAGGAAGACGAGAAGGACTCCGTGATAGCAATAGTAGCAGCATCCCTGGGAGCAGTGTTATTTATATCACTTGTAGTTAACGTTCTTGTGTGTTTTTTTTTTTTTTTTTTTTTTTGTT
>BLFK01000134.1:4540475-4545475 GCA_014634185.1 Astreopora myriophthalma | reverse complement strand
TCGCAGGTCAAAACCAGAAGTGACGTAAAAGTAGAACTCGCAAAGCCTCTTCGATAATATTTACAATGGGGAAGGTCGGCTGTCGGCTACGAAAAAGCTCTTCGTGTCGCGTGTTGTGCGAAAATATAGTCCAGGCCTTGCGCTTACAATACCATAGAAAACCTTGTTTCTCTCTTTGGGTAATTTTAGCGTTAGACTCTCCTCGTAAATTACTGGTTCAACATCATTACGGCCATTTGTAAGTAGGCGCGACGATCTCTAAAATAGACCACCTCGCAGTTTTCTCCGCCATATTGGACGGGTATGCAAGAATTATTGGTGCGGCTACTAAGCTCTCATACAAATCCTTCTATTTGCATGATAATGTAGCACTCACATTTAAATGGTATGGAAAATACTTAAAACAGAACGCTTTATTTCAAAAGGATTTGAATTGGGCACAACGTTGATATTTCATCAAACTCGACTAATATTGATCGCACTGAGCTCATACAGTGGAACCCCGATATAACGATATGCCAAGGGAGCAGTGGAATTAGATCGTTATATCGAGGTATCGTTATATCGAGACTCCCATTATAACGATATTGTCGTAAAATAACCGAAAATATCGTTATATCGGGGTAAAATTAACATGTACTTTTCTTACTACATATTGTTTAATTAAACCTGTAATGAGTATCAAATGACTCACAAATGTAGCGTTTCACGCGCGCAGCAATGTCCTTAAACAGTTTGCAAAGCATTAGACGTTATCAAGGTTACACAACAAAGTCTGTGGTATGAATCGTGAAAGGGAAACAAAACAAAACTTAAACATTTGAAGTTGCGACTGTGATCGTCTTTACTTTTCGCTGTTTGCGTGTTTATCGTCGGCCACGTGCCACTGACACTGTCACGAATCTTTCATTTATTTTTGAAACATGGAGGGCAGATTTCCGTTCAAGTTACAGGAAAACGCAGGAACAAAGGCATCGGCCTTGAAATCCCGGCGACGTATACGTTTTGTCACAAGAAGGAGTCAAAAATACTAAAACTGAAAGAACTATTAAATGACAAGGAGGATAAAGAGGCATCGTAAACTGAAAGCTGTTGACAGAAACGTTACTGATTACTGTACTCGATCACTGTAATGTTATTGTATTAAATTCAATGTTTTGTTTAAATTGTATCTGTGTACTGATACTGTAATATCGTTATATCGGGGAAGATTTTGCGCTCGGTGCGCTAAAAACTCATCGTTATATCAGGACTATCGTTATATCGAAGATCGTTATATCGGGGTTCTGTCCCACACATTTTACTGTAACTTTTGCCGGGACATAGCATATTTATCGTTATACCGGGGATATCGTTATATGGAGGATCCTTTTATCGGGGTTCCACTGTACTTTCAAATAAATTAGTTTTAAGACTAACAATTAATTCTAGATGGAAGATATTGTGATGAACGCCCGTACTCTTCAACCAACGCAAAAATTAAAACTGAAAGCGAACGTGGGCCCAAATTTTTAGAAGGATTTGTATGAGAGCTTAGTAGCCGCGCCAATAATTCTTGCGTACCCGTCCAATAAACCGCGAGGTGGTCTATTGCAGCTACGTTGTTATCTACTGAGGAAACTTCAAAGATTCTTTGTACTAGTAACCACGTCTATAAGTTCGCTTTGGTATATCAAGAAGTCAATTCAAGCAATAAAGTTTAATAGAGTTTACGACACAGCAGTTGCATTGTGTGCCCATTCTGTGTGTATCTCCCGGCCCAAACAGTTCGACGCGATCGCAGCCCCGCGCGTAACATTTAGCGCAACGTATTATAATGCCACATCGCTGTATAGCTGGTGGATGTTCTAGCATTCGCAAAGATGGAGTAAGCCCTCACAAATGGCCTGAAGATGCCCACTTCGCTAAGCTATGGACGAATGCCTTGAAGAACACCCGTTCTGATGTTTTAAACCCGACGACTAGCCGACTTTGTAGTGCTCACTTCACTGAGGATTCCTTTGAAGAACAGTCGGTGATAGCGAAATCTCTGGGCTTAAAGATGAAAATATTTTGAAAACCAACGATGTTCCTAAAATTTTAAAAAATGGTCCTCCACAGACAAAGAAGCTAAAACGAAATGACAAAAAATGTCTCAAGACGCTCTCGCCGGGCCATCGAGACAAGCGCAGAAGCCGCGACGAGGAGCTTATAGGAAACTAGAAGCTGCTAGGGTATGTTTAGGAGGAAATTAAAACTTGTCTTAATAACCTGAAAGTGAGGGAAACTCGTTCAGAAAATTAGAATAATACTTAACAGTGTGTTCTGCTTTTTTAAGATCCTCGCGGAACATGAAAGGGAGGAATTGCCGTCAACTTTCGGTGAAAATAACGCGGAGTTAACAAGAAATGACGAGGAAACATTGCCTGCAGTTGTAGAGGTCGCTACCGAAACCCGGAACACAGGGAAAAACGTTTCTGTGCAATTTCGTAGCAGCCGCACCGCTAAAGGTAACTAAGCAGTTGTCGTTCAAAGTTTTCTTTGATAAGTAAGCGAACAAGCTGTGGAATATCATCTATCTTTCCAACTTTACCCAGAACAAAACGGCCGTATGGTAATTGAATATCTTGTAAAGCGCAAAAAGGGGATGTGGTAAGGTGTAATAGAAGAAAACGCGGTTATAAATATTACTTAATTCATAGGGGTAGACCACAAATGATCGATGCGATGCTAATAAGCAAATATGCCCGGAGACCGTAAATATTCATCAGTGGGATATCAGAAAAGCGTACAATTGCATAGATATTTTCGGCTGCATTATATACCAAATGCAGAACGTTTATAAGCAACCAACCATGCGAACACAGTTGCTAACAAGAAGCAGAGAGATATGTTTTAATTTCCGGCTGGATAGTATAAGCTACGAAGCCAAGGAACTTGATGAGAAACTAGATAAATTTTGCACTTTTGAAACTAAGATTTACAGACATTCAGGTGCAATTCTCTATCAAAGTTAACGAGATTATTTGTGTGATGTTTGGGCGATCACATGTTCAATCACATCTTGTTGTCAAGCTAGCCAATTTTTTTATGCGTGACTGAATAAATTTATGTGCGTTAGATGAGATGAGAAATGTTTTGCCTCGTGTAAAAAGAAAGAAAGAAGGAAAAAAATTCCAAAAAAATTAAATTAAATAAAAAGCATGGTTTCTTCGGGGTAGTTACCGGCTCATGATATTTCACAACTCGCCAAATATCCCATTCGCTATACAAGCATAAGGTGTTACGTTCTTGGAAGGCTTTGCTGTTGTCACAGTATCTTACACGTCACAATCATGACCGCATTTTTTTGTTAGCAGAAATTGGTGTTTCATATGGCATCACGCAAGACTTTAAGCCAAAAAGCCTTTTGTAGCCAATCTTTTTAGCTACCTTCAGTTGATTGCTTAGCATCACAATGCGTGCATCCTTATTTCTCATAATTTCTTGCGCCATTAGCTGGCGCACAAGCGGGCACGGAGGAAACTTGGACGGATATTGACACCAAGCTTTACGAGGTAATGAAAGGTCATTTTCTCGTACACGAGCTTAATGACTTCATTTTATTCTTTCATCCATCGTTACATACACGAAAAGAAAAGGTGTTAAGATGTCGTGAGCTCGAATTTGACCTATGCTAGCAAGCTTACTTCTGGATTCCTCACCCTCCACCCTTTTTTGATCCCAGCCTTTTTTCCCCCAACCAAATCAAGCTTAAAAGAGTTCATGAGCTTAAGTTACTTACCCTTTGACTCAAAAATACGAAATTGACAACTAACGATTCAATCCCAAACAATTAAATAATAGTATTGACAAATAGATTAAGGATGAATTAGTACAACAATGCGCCATTTGCTTTAGGCAACAAAGGCAAGGAAAGATCTATTTGTAAATGTCACTAATTATTAACAGCTATTTCCTGTATCGCCGCGAAATCAGACAAATATAATATCGATTGATAGATTCTTTGGCTATGTGATTGCGTTTAGAACACAACCGCACCAGTATTCAGAAGAATTGGTATGTGTTTTCACTATCTTGCCGTCCATAGCAACCATCCGATAGATAAGAAGCTATGGTCTCCCAGAAGTTCAAAGCATATCATTACGTTACCCACTGGAGAACAAACATGCATCTATTTGGATTACAAAACTGAACGAACAGATCAGTAACACGCGAGTTATTTTAAAGCACACTGTGTTCCGGTGGATAATTCGGCGTCCTGGTGCAAGAGTAAGGGCGAGAGAGGGCGCGCTCTTTACGTTCTTTCGCACTCAAATCTTCTTGGAGCGCCTACTACGCAGTCCAGTACAAATAAATGTTTAGGAAACAAAGGCTAAATTAAATGACTTATTCAGCGTAGCGTTTACTCGTTTACCCTTACATGTAAATTTGTTTTAAATTTGTTCCTTACTCGAGTCCGTTGTCTTGCAAAACCTCGATATGTTTCGATATGTTGAGGTGGCAGATTTTTCCCGTAAAGTAGCCCGCCTTGGAATAAAGGCAAGCTGATAACGGCGTCGGGTGTCCTCTTGGCCTGACTCAGTCCAAATAATGCAGTGGGGGTTATTTTTCTTATTCAAATGTTTGATTTAAGACGCCAATCAAGGCTCATCTATCAATAGCTGTGATTTTAACGATAGCTTTGCATGCGAGATATTGCCCAGATTTAGTGCTGTGCCCGCTGAAAACGCATGTCGTGTAAACCGGGCGTTAATAACCGTAGATGCATGTGTACATTACAAGACAACCGCAATATGAGAAGTCTGTGCTTAATGAACAACACGATTTGGCTCTTGTCATTTGCTGATTTGAGGAGGTTCTGGCTCCCTGGTGAATCGCAAGTAAAATGTATTATTAAACAACTGACGTAGTATCGGTAGTAGCGGTAGTAGTAGTAGTAGTAGTAGTAGTAGTAGTAGTAGTAGTAGTAGTAGTAGTAGTGGTAGTGGTAGTGGTGGTGGTGGTGGTAGTGGTAGTGG
>BLFK01000134.1:4519925-4531497 GCA_014634185.1 Astreopora myriophthalma | reverse complement strand
CCCCCCCTTAGCTCAAGGTCTGGATCCGCCACTGCTAAGCACCTTTCTGAGGATTCGCGCAGATCCCAGCATGCAGATCAGGTTTTCTACCATTCCCTTCTTTACTGTACCAAGCGCACCAACAACTACAGGGATCACTATGGTATTATTATTATTATTATTATTATTATTATTATTATCTTTCTTTTTATTATTATTTTTTATTACAACCAGATTCACTCGATCCCTTACAGATCTCACAGAAACAGGGAATCGGGGCTCAGGTAAATGGTGCAAAGCTATTTTTGCCGTAGTTTCGCGCTTTCTCTACTCCCCTTTGGCTGGCCATACGGGTCAACAGCTAGCACTTCTATCAATAGCAGAATATCATGTTTTTCCGTCCAATACATTGGAGCAGCCCATAAATGTAAATAAAGTAGAATAATCAACTCACAATTCATAACAGGTTACAAGACAGTCATTATATTCACCTTTCAAGGTGAAACAGACCACTACAACCAAAGTATTAGAAGAAAAGAAAAAAAGAAAAGAAAAAAAAGAAGAAAAAAAGAGGATGTGGGGCCACTTTTTAGTGTTTTCAACCGGTTCTTCTCAATTTATTCAAACAGCAAAGGTGCAATGAAACCTTTATCATGACGTCGAGATGTTTCCCCTTTTTTTTAAAGCGAAATACTATTTTTGCTTTTATAATCTCGACCATAATTTAACTTTTTATTGCACTAAGTACAGACGACTGCCACAAAGGATCCGCAAAATATTTCCCTTCAACTGAATGTGGCTCACTATTGTGCTATTAAACCGAAACTGCGTTTTTAACTTAAAAAAGTCAATAAAATGAATATTCTCAGTAGATGTTTCTCGAACGACTGGCCACGTGAGCTACACTCTCCAGACTCGTAAATGTCAAAACGGCCACGTGATCAGTTGTGAAGTCAAACCTTTTAGAACCTGTAAGAATACCTTCCCGCCAGAAGTTGATTTCTGGCGGCACACATTAAATTCGATTGCAGGTGCCTTCAGTATTGTTTGATAATGTAAAGTAATTGTCCATAAATAGAAGTGACATATGTATTCACAGCGGCAGGTGAGAACTTAAAATCAGTTTTATGAAATTATTAAAGTAATACTTCTTAGCACCCCCACTTTCTTTAAGGTGTACTGTTACAGTAGCTTTATAAGGCTTGAAAATAAAAAAAAAAATATCTGGTGGTTGATGAAATCAGTTGCATTTTCTCCAAATAAGCAACATATTAATGTTGGATATTAACAGGGGCGGGAGAGCCAATAAATTATAAAGGGCTAGGTTTATTGGCGCTGCGAGCATTTGATATTTGTTCATAAATACAGTAGCGAAGAACCAACTTTTTGTCCTGCAAGATAAATTAGCCCCAGAATTGGCACCGCTCAGCACCAACTGTTGAGAACTGAAATAAAAGAGAAAACCTCGGCACCACTGTGCTTGGACACAAAAGTAAAGAAAATAATAATCGAATTAAACGTATGCCCGCTGATTTTATATTTAAGATGTAGAAATAGAGGTACCGCTACAAACCGATGGCTTAAAAGGGAACATAAATAAATGGGAAGAGGACCAGGTAGGCACTTAAGCAGAAATCATAGGGCCGGTTATTTAAACGAAGTGTAAGTTAGACCGCGGTTTACGACAATCATGTTACCTCCAGACCTTTCTACAAGTGAGCTGCGTTAAGAATATATATGCTTTTCTCCTCTGCTCTTGCCCTCTGGAAACTGTTTTCGACAATGAACAGCCAAAATATACTAGTGTTTGGTAAGTAAAAGTGACTTGGAACGCGGGTTTGTTAAGCGCCGGCTAAACTCTGTCTAAATAACCGACCCATAGTGTTTTAGGTTCCTCAACCCAATTGCGAATGCGTTACCTATCCTCCCCTTGGATTTATGTCCTGGAAAATGACAATTTAAAAAGCTAGAAATTAATCCTAGCTGTAACGTGATGTAATTGAATGAGATGTATCTTACCTCTATTGCCTGTGTTGTAGAATCAAGTGAGCACGCTGAGGCAGCGACAAACGTGGCCTTATCTGATATATGTCCCACGGTTTATACCGAGGAGGCAATTAATTTAAAGACAAACCGTGAGACTGACGTATTTATTCCTGAGGTGGCATGTATAACCACTATTTGCTTAAATAATAAAAAAGACTCATTAAGCGCATTTAACTTTTATCTTAAAATTCAGGGGCTAGCTATTGGAAGATGAGCTGGCGCTAATACGGTCAATAAATAATCGTGCCAGGGCAACTGCAAAGTTTTGGTTGCACCTTACTTGGGATTAGCGTTAACCCTGCAGCGAAGAAACGTTCATCTTAGAACAGGAACTAATTTCAGTTATAATTATAAATATGTTGACTTCGTTGGGTAAATTTTCATTAAACTGATATCATGTCAAAACATACGTTCGCTTTATTGTATCATTCCGTTCTTGATTATTTCAACGCTTCCAACGAATAAAGTGTGCACGAGTTATTCAAGAATGAAAACTGGTTTGAGTGGCGTCGCCATTGCCGTGAAGACCAATGATATCGGTGAAGCCGCGGATCCAGAAAAAGAATAATAAATAACTGGAATAAAACGGAAAATAAAATAAAATAAATGGCAACATTTAGATTTTTGCGCTGTCGTGCCGTTTCCCGCAATTTCGGTCATTCCGACAGCATGTCACCGCTTGCTGTAAAACGCTGCAAACCGGCCTAGATGCGTGAATGGTGTGACCATAATGGTACAGTTTAATCTTGAGAATGCTAAGATGAGGCCTTCGGAGAACTTGAAAATTAAACAAATTAAACAACCTGGACATACATGTATGTAAAACTCTACGAAGACCATAAATGCTTGGCACGTGGTTTGCCTGTGTAAGAAGCCGCCAGTTCTCATCAATTGTTAAGTCTTTTTTTTTTTAATTTTCCTGAATTATCCGGAACCTTACCATAGAGATATATCACAAAGAAGAGCTTGAGTGTCGCTAAGCGTAAGAGCAGCCTGTAGGTGCTAGCCCGTTGCATCAACTTTACATATTCAGTCTAATTAGAGTAAACATTTAAATTTTGGTTTTCTAACTTTGTTTTTGCGTTTGAAATTGACAATAACACATATATGTATTGCCATGTGTTTCCAATGCAATGTTTAAATTTAGTTTGAGGTTATGTGTACCAAGATGACGAAAACACTTTGTTTTCCTTTGAAAAGTAAGGGAGTGTGTTACCGCATTTGTTTTCTTGTGTATTAACCCTGCCTTAACCATAATCATAAAAAAATGAAACTACAAAATAAATAACCCTCTTTCAGGTATGCCTTATTTGTATGTGGTAAAGTTTCCCTCCAGTCGTTTGAAAAATCCTGTTTTCTTTTGTTTTGTTTTTTTTCCGATTCCCTCGACTTTTGATTTCTTTGTCACAACCTTTATAGCTTAGGCATTGTGGATCCACTTGACTTCAGAGTGGCTCCTTCACTCCTGCGCTAAATGCATAACATGCATGCCATCGCTTTCCATAGTGACCAATTAAAGATCGCAACATTAGTCTAAGTGCTTAAGATTTCTGGTTGATGTTCGGTATTTCTATACTTCAACCTTTGAAACATATTTAGGCAAATGGAATCATTTAGGTTTATACTACCTATGTGAAAGCTAATGATTGTACCCGGTGTGCACCACAAAAATGGACGCAGTAATGGAGTTAGATTTTGATGCTTTTCCTCCTTGTCCCTTATAACCAGAGTCATACAGAAAGCTAGTGGACCAGGACCAGTGTCAAGGCATTCTCACGTTACCGCTGTGGACCACTCAAGTTTGGTTTCGCAAATTGCTACAGCTCTTAATGGGCTCCTGGAAAAAAAAAAACGCTTGAGTTTTCTCTCCAATCAATCAGAAAAAGTACATCCTCTCCACACTGAATAAACTGACTCTTCTGGCATGCAGATTATTATGAGTTCCCCCACATGAAGAGGCATTTCGGAAAAGGCTGCCTCCACTCCTGGAGTACTCAGAAAAAAAAGATGTTCTGTCTACCTCAAGATAATGGCTGGTATTTTGTCGTTCGAGGGGTTGTGATCCATGGAGGGCAACTACAGCACAAGCATTAGATTTTATACAGAACTAATCGAAAGAGGTCTTGAATATGTACAGTGCTGTGAATACAGTAAGGTCTGCATTGTCACAGGTCTTATACAATCATACTAGAGTTTCTTTTGGGGAAATTCATGGTGTTAAACAGTTTCTATGAGGAATTTTCTGGGAGAAACCTGAAATAAGACGAGCCGCAGACTTACCTGCAACATGACGTTTAATGATAATTACCAGGTAAGTCTCGTTTAATTTCCAATTAATCTAGTTATACTCTGTCACCCTTTTGTTGTTGTTCTAGGTAGATGTGTCCTCAATTAGCTTGGATTGTGTGTAACTGACCTAAGAATCTGACACGTTAAAAGTTGTTGTTGCTGCGAGCCTCGGCAAGTTGCAACACTATTTGTGAAGGGGTCCTTGACGGTGACTGTCCGAGCCCTGGGCGCCTTATATAATTGACACGACTCTCGATTCTCATGTGCCCGAAAATTACAAGGCAGACGAAGTCATGCGCGACATTGCCTCTCCTGATTGGTTAAGGTGGCGGCGTTTTGTTTGTTTATAACCGTAATTTTACAGGTATCCAAGGTGCAGGAAACCTTGGATAAGAGCAGAGTCCGGACCTCGCTCGTGGGGGATTTTGGCCTCCAGGAGAGGATCCTGTGTGGTCCTCGCTCTGGGGGGACTGGCCCTGTCAGGGCCCTGCTCATAGGGCATTTTGGCGCTTAGGGGGGCCCATTCCCTAGCTAGCCGCGCATGATCTGTATACAATCTATGTTGCAATGGAGCACTTCATCCCCCTACCCCTTTTATGCCACAAGCTGCTGTTGCCCTGCTTACTTTCATGGGTTGGGAGCATTAATGTCAATAAAAGTGTAATCAAATAAAAAGGTTGCAAAGTGGTTATTTAGCACAGTGCTAATTTTCCTTTGGATTATTTATATTTTCCTCATTAGAACCAATAAGATGATTCTTCTTATTCAGTTTATCATTTTTCTTTGGCTTGGAAATAATTTCATTTATCCCTTTCCATGTTTCTTTAGAAGTGTTCATGTTTGCTTTATGTCGTTTCCAGCAAACAGAGCTAGGGCTTGGCAATGCGCTTTATGAGTTTAAGTAAGAGAGCGAGAAGCAAAAAAAATATTTGTTCCTCCTTAATAATGTTTGAATTTCCTTCGTTATCCATAGTTTTGATAAACATTCAGCTTTACGTTTTGAGGGTTTCATAAGCCCTTTCGGCAAAACGGTGCATCATGGGTAATCAGGGCATTCAATCCGGCGCGCGAGAGGAATTGTAAGGTGAATTGTGGCGATTTCATTTATTTTATTTTTTAATCTACGAATTATGAAAGCTCCAATAGATGTAGGACTGAAAGGAATAGATGTAGGATGTAAAGGAAACATCCAGTTCGTGTCGATTCGTGCTCACACCTCTCAGCTGTTTTGCAAATTGAGTTTGTTAAACAAATCTAATTGTGGAAAGTTACTGAAGTTGACCTTTGCATTTCACAGATGAAGAATGTAGCGTTAGGCAAGTCCAATTTTATCTTATGAAAATGGGAAAGTCCACAACTGGAAACAAGGAGGACCTCGCAGCGGGAGCGCTTGTAGCCTTTGAGTCAAAGGAACTCGTTGTTGACTGTCCTAGGGATATTTCTGAGCGACTTCAAAGAGAATACAACAGTCTCTTCAGCCGATGCAAGATTGAAGACCCAAGACAACTAAATGACAGTCCTTGGCAGAACGACCTATCAACCTGGCCTAGCATAAACTTGTGTCGTATTTTCCACTACGTCCTATCGTGCAAGTCACTAGATTACGTCGGTCAATATAAAGCACGAACGGCACACTCATATTTCAAAAGCGGACATGTGCATCAGATACTCAATTACTTGCCCAGTGATCCAAATGATCTTGTCGTTGTCAAGTCGTGTGTTACACCCCCAATGAAAATCAGTGACATCAGTGAAAAACCCAAAGAACTGTGGATTCTCATCTCAAAAGCAACTGGCACCGTTTCTGCCTATTGTATGTGTACCGCTAGTTTCTCTAAGTGCTGTAATCATGTTGTCGCTGTCTTATATAAACTACAGTTTGCTGCTGTAGATAGGGGTCGCACAAACCTCTCTTGCACTGAAGTCCCTTGTGAGTTTAATGGCAAGAGTAACTACAAATTGAAGCCAAAGAAGTCCAAGATATCAACATCGCAAATGACATGACGTAAATGCCGTAGCTATTTCAGTGTTCTAGGTTTAGAATTGATTTTAAATCGTAGATAAACGCAAATTTTCTCGCTCACCTTAACAGATACATACATACATACTTTATTCATCCCAACTGGGCTTTTCAGAATAAAGAGACAATTAATACTATGTACAAGTAAATTAATTAACTAATTAACTAGGAAGTAAAATGACAATTAAACCGAAAATTAAAATGAAACAACAAAATGGAACAATTAAGTCACTACAAGTTTGAGATGAGGCTTCTCTTCAGGCAACGTTTAAAGTCCTGTAGTGTCGGTTTCAACTTGAGAGTAGAATTCAGTGAGTTCCAGAGTTTGACTGTCCTGAAATAAAAGGTTCTTTGCCCTGTGGCTGTTTTATACAAAGGAATATTTAGCATCTGGGAGTTCCTCGTTGTACGCTTGGTGATCGTAGCTCTTTGAATATATTTAGAAAATAAAGACGCTGGTGCGCAACCTGACATACATTTAAAGGCCATTATTGCGTGGCGATAATACAACTGCTGTCTTACAGGTAGCCACTTTAAATCTTTAAGGATAGGGGAAATATGGTCGTATTTCCTTGAGTTGCTGACGATACGAGCCGCGAAGTTTTGTACAGCTTGGATCCTACTTAAGTTGTACTCGGAGGTGTTGCTCCAAACATTACAACAATAATATAGTTTGCTAAAAACTAAAGCATTAACTATAATAGTTAATGATAACGGAATAGCAGATAACGGAATTAACAGATAACGGAAGCTTTGATTCTATAAGTATAACGTTGATTTTTAAACTAAGCTCCACTTCCCGGCAGGTCTCTAAATTCCTCTCACGCGTGGCGGTTCAATGCTATGATTACCCATGATGCACCGTTTTGCCGAAAGAGCTTATTGGAGTATGCTTATTAATGTAATTAATCAAGGAGCTCAATTTCTTAAAGAAACTTGAGAAAGATTTGTTGACATCTGGTAAAGAATCATCTCGCCGTTCAATTTCGCCTAGGCTCTGCGTTATTTGCAATAATTTATTGCTATATTTATTGCTCGTTTCTCGTTGTTGTTTGTTTGTTTGTTTGTTGGTCAGCGAATGGAGAACTGTTCCTGGTCTTCGCGTGGACATGATGTTCTCGCTCCTGCGGTCAAGATGATTGGCCATGCAATTCACCCAGGAAAAACATGGCACGTATTGATTGTTGCTGCCCATGCGTCTAAGCTTTAAAGGTCACACAACCAATTTTCTATCACGAGCGGAAAGGAAAAAAAGTTATGTAACTGAGAACCATGGGAATGTAAATATTGGCACTCGTCATCATAAATACGCACGGCTGTGGGTATAGATTTATAGTTCATGCTCGCCCTACTCAATCGGATAAGGCGAATTTCACCGTTATGTATTCAAGAAAATCTTCAGCCTTGCCTGTGCACTACCCTGCAGATATTATTTTTCTTGTTTGGCCCAATAATCTCATCCATAGAGCTGGAAAGGAGGAATTTGTATTAACGCGTTCATGATCAAATACATTTGCATTGTAACTTGTTACAGTATTTGTATACATTCCAAGTCTTCTTGCCGCATATGGTGTTAATATGAATTCAAAGCTGTCATTTGGTAGACGCAGAATAATTTCTTCAGAGTAATCGCGCTGCATCCTCTAGCTTCTGTAAATGCTATAAACCTATAACGTTCAGCTTCAATTCATGCAGAAAACCGTTAACCTGAAAAATATTCGAAGTTCTTTTTTTTTAGAATCCCCATATTATTGTGCACAACTCAAGAAACAACCATCAATTTTGAGTAGATTTTCAATTGATTCAGCAAAGCTATCAGGCGAGTAATAAGAGGGGGGAGGAACAGGGGGTAAAACTCCCTTCTCCCTACTTTTTGAGCCAATTTCTCCCTCCTCCCTAAACGTTTACCTCACAGCGCCTTCAAGTATATATACCTGAACAAGTAATGGACCGTTAGGGCGAAAAATGAACGAATTATACTTATTTAAGTATGAATGTTATGGTATTTACATTTTAGGTCCAATGGGCCGAGAAATTTCTTGGTGATAACAATGGGGGTGACAGGCCTACACAACTCCAATCCACGTGTTTTAGCCAGCTTCGAGTTTGGCTCGAACGAGTATGTCTTTTAAGGATCTGCCCCTTTTGCATGAAACAATCGGGGGATCTTGAAATATTTCGCTAAGTAGCGGTTGTCGCTGGATTAAATGGCCATTTTTGCATGAGTATTTGTTTAAGATTAGGCACTGTAGGGCGATATTGTGTGAGGAAGGACAAGATTTGCTTATATTCTTTGCATTTCTGTAGGAGAGCTTGTTTCTTGTTCTCAAATTTGATATCTGAGAGTGTAGCGGTAATAAGGCTTTCTGGATATCCTCGTTCAATAAGACTTGCTCTAAAATGCGAGATTTTAGTCTTGAATTCATTTTCCGAGGAGTTTGTACTTAGAAGTCTAAGTGTTTGCCCTTGATGAAGCCTTTTTTGACCCCTAGGGTGTGGCAGCTTGAGAAATGCGTGTACTGAAATGTTTCAGTAGGTTTGAAATGTGTTTCTATATCTAATATAGATTTTTCAGCGAATCGTTCGCCTTTGAAAACGTTTGTGTCAAGGAACGTAATCTAAGTATATGATATTTCAGCCGTAAACTTGATAGAAGACAATCTTTTAGATGCCTTTTGCCTCGTATGTTAACTTTGCGATTCATAAATTGCTAAAAAGTCAATTCAAAAAATTGTTATTTGTCATCAGATTCCCATACAAACACTGTAATTTGTGACGGTAATGACTACCCGCAGCGCTACCGTCAATTTGTCAAGACCGTCAAGATGAATTCCAAAACCGCGACTGAAGCGTCTTCAATCAACATTTACAGCAAACTGCGGAAGGCAAACTATTTGAGTATTTTAGTAATGAGGTTAAAACTAGCTGAACTTAATTGGTTGAAATTAACCCTACCAAATCCAACATATAAAGCACATTGTTTTCCACAATTGAATATTCATAAGTTCCATCGGCGGCAAGATAATGCTCAGTGAATGGCGTATATATGATTACCGTGGCGTTCGAATTCGTCTAGAATCTTTAAAACAACTAAAATAAATCGAGATTCCAAGAAGACAAAACATAACTGACATTTCTAGGCGCCAGATCAAAAACCTTCAAAGGCCTTTCACACGTACCTTGTAAGCCGCAGATCCCCAATGATGTCAAAGGACGTCTCAAACGTTAATCTTGCGAGAACCATGTAACCATGTATCACGTGTGATTCCATGCTCTCTCGGTCAAGTCCGACCAAGGGGATCGACATGATCACGGCATTTTTATACATATATTTTCTTTTTTTAAATTGAATATTCGATAAAATTATTTCCTCATCCAGGTCCATCCAGTTCAATTCTCCCTACTCCCTTTTCTTTTTCTCCCTCCTCCCTACTTTTTCTCCGTATTTCTCCCTCTTCCCAACTTTGTTTGGGCCATTTCTGCCCCCCCCCCCTATTCTGTTCCTCCCCCCTCTAATAACGAGAGCGTGGTCTCGCGTGTGCAGAATTTAGATCGGGTCGATTTTGTTTGTGAATTCAGTTCGTATTAATTAAATATAATGAAGTCATAAATATTGTGCATGTTTTCAACTGTGTAGCTTTTGAAGTTGTTATGTAAAAGAGTATTGAAGCGTCGGTGAAAAGAAATTAAATGCGTACAATTTTAATTTGGCAGTTGTGACGACAATAGTGTATTTTCCGTCGGGGAATATTTTTCAGGCTTCTTAAGTTGCTTCATTAACTGCGATGTTCACATTTCCATGACTGAGGGTCTCCCAGGAGTTTTGGGAAACAAGAGAATATTGCCAATTTGAACTGGGGAAGAGGGGAACGGGGGAACAGGGGAGCAAAGACAAACAAGAGAACAAGAGAACAAGGGAACATAAACTATTTTAGGGTTCAAAAAGCTTGAAACAAGTTCAGAATTAATTACGGAAACAAGACCACCTCCCCTGGGAGGCACTCGTGACTGAACATTTGTTGGTTGTCGGATTTTTCACAGAGCTTTCGAAATGCTAACGATGTTGTTATTCTGATATCCATATCTATTGCACCATCGATACTTTGCTTGCATTCGTTTTAATAGGCCATTTCCGAATTGACGTTTGCCTCTGGTTGAAACCGAGTCTTGGTGCTAAACCATTCAAATGATAATGAGTTTGATTTGCACGAAAATGCCCAACTCATTTCCATTTGAATGATTGTGCACCAAGACTCGCTTTCAACCAGAGACAAACATCAATTCGGAAATGGCCTATTATGTATGCCTACGGTAGCTGCCTATGTTTTACTACTGATGTACTGTGTAAATATATGTACCTTTCTTACTTTTCTACGTGTTATGTTAATGTCTTAATGGGTACGTTTATTTAAATTCATTTATATCACTATATCTTGATCTCATTCGAATTTTAAAAGCTGTAATGATAACTTTTTCTCTCAAGTCGCTACCTTCTCGGCTAGCTCAGTAATGCGATATCTGCATGTAGCGCTCATTTTTGTTTTTTTTTTTTCTTTGTTTTGTTTTTTCCATTTATAAATCAAGTTGGCTTCACAGTCTTCCGCGTGCACAATGTATTTTTAGCATTTTCACTGACAGAAATGTATGGCCATGTTCGGCTCTGCGATCGTTTGCGATTATATGGAAACAGCTTTGTTCGTTATAGCCTGCGACTGTTTGCGATTTCCGATCTTCTGCGATCGCCTGTGATCAACTGGAAACCAGCCTTTACTTGCAGCCATAATCTTATTCTAATGTCACAACCAACATCATTATCGTCATCATCATCATCACCATCATCCCGTACGTTATTTTGCTGCAAAAGTGTGGAATTCGATTCCGAACAGTCCCCGTTCAGCGACAGGTTTTAATGAATTTAAGTCTTTAAAGGGAAAACTAAAGTTTTAATCGTTAAATTCGAAATCCGATCCTTTTTCAACCTATGTGCCCAAAACATCGTGCCTTTCTCACTTCAGTTCCTCGTGCTGTGTTGGTGTTCGGATTTCTGCACTTGCAACGTAACTGAGCTGCATGTCGTTATTGTTCACTTATTGCTATAACATGCTTAGGAGCTGAGCGTCAAAGGTTACAGGCAAGTCTCTTCCAGCAGTTTTAAATTTTCTTTCCGCGGGAACAATACGCATAATTTATTACTACCACCAGAACATAGCAGCCGAGCTCCCTGAAGTTCTGAATTTG
>BLFK01000134.1:4507425-4514925 GCA_014634185.1 Astreopora myriophthalma | reverse complement strand
TCCTGTTTACACGTACAAATTCTGTAATGTACCTAACAGAAAAAGGCATGGTACTTGAGAGCCCCTTGGAACGGGTACTAGACCGTTTACACGTTCTTTTCTTCGAGAGCGATAACGATAGAGCCCGCGATAATTAAACAAAACTGCTTCGATTAGTTGTTCATATTCGCTTACACATACAGTTCACTGTGCGTATCTCCGACTATCATGGATTTACAAGAACTTTTCTGATTTCTTCTGAAGAAGAGAACACAAAATTCACGTTTGACAGCGCGAGCCATTCTCCAAAGAAATGCTTCTGAGAGAAGTACCGAATTAGGAGAAAAACAAGGCTTACGGTTCTTCTATTCGCAGTTCACAGTCGAAAGGAGTTCTTCCCCGAAAGGAGTTCTAGTTTCTCCGCCATTTTTCGCTGAAGAATTTAAGCCTAACACGGGTGTGACGTACTCCAAACAACTGACGTGGAGTATTACGGGCTCAAAAAAAAAAACGTAACAGAACGGTACCGAAAAAAGGGCGAGCGTTTACACGTTGAAAAGAAAACAAAAATGTGGGTACGGAACCGTTTTTTATCGGTTCCGTTCCGAAAGGGGTCCATAGCCGCCTATGGACCTTTTTAGGAACGGAACGGATAAGACTGGAACGGGTCAAAGTACCGTTTACACGTCAAATTTTGTCGGAGCCGTTCGTCTTTTTATCCGAGCCGTTCCAATTTTTTCGGTCGTGTAAACAGGCCTTTAGCATCGTAATAACGATGGTATGGTCGATCCTTTTAAACGCCTGGCTAAAGTCAAGGGAGCAGACTCTCAAATAACAACCATAATTTTCAGGCTCAGAGAGCCAGCTGTGAATGAGATCAAGTAGGCAGTAACTGGTGGAAGATCCTTTAAGACTACCAAATTGGCGAGTATCATTATACTCCCCAACATTCTCGATCATCCAAGATGCCACAAAATCTCCCAGACCTTAGACGGAATAATCAATATCTGATGATTACAAAAAAAAAAAATGCCCGCCCGCTCTCTTTTTTATAGAAATCGGGACGAGAAACATGTGTTTTTTTTACTTGGCCTTACAGGATTTTGTTTTGCTCTAAATGTACTAAGGAGCTATTACAGGCTAAGTGTTAGAAAATAATCACTCAAACACCCTTGTCGCACAGGTACGTCAAGAAACTTTCTCACGAGAAAGTTGCATTAGGCTAGAGCCGAATTTCCGCCGATCCTGTCAGAAGGCAAAGGACACCTAACTGTCACATCTGATAAGATCGTAATCTTGACCATGAGAGTGATTTAACATGATTATCAGTAGTGTTACCTTTCTCGTGGGTAGGCTGCGACTGTTTGCGTAAAGGATCGCGAAAGGAAACTTTGGTTACCGTTCCTGTTAGTTTATTGAACATTTTAATTAACTCTATTTTAGTTAAGTCGAGGTGTTACCACACGCTTATTGCATTCCGTCGCTGATAAATTTAGGATCACATTCTTGTGACTTTTCAAGCTCTTTGACCAGCCGTAGTTGTACTCGGCACTTGACATTTCTCACGAAGGTATTTTCCCTATTGGGGAACCTTGTCAATTTAGTTTTAACCGATTTTTCACCTAGTTCTAGCTCTACTCTCGGGGCACGCAATCATCCGCCCAGAACTGTTGTCTCTTTGTCTTTTGTTCTACAAAAGCAATGTACCGATCAGTCAATCACGGCTCAGCGCGAGCGCACTTATTCGTCACTTATGTGTAGTTTAGGAAGAGTCGAGTCAGAGTTGGCAAGGAGTTGGCTAAGAGTTGGCTGAGAGTTGACTCATACTTGGCTACCGGCCAGCAACGGCAGAGCGCTGTAGTTCTTGTAAACCCCAAAGCAGACTAAAGAAGTGATCCAGTGAAGTTGCTGGCTTCTAAATCTGTGTTACGGGACAGATTTTGAAGACGCAGCCTTAGCGTTTTGACTTCTTTATTCTGGCATGAAACTTCAACACTCTGCCGTCGCCGGCAGCCAACTCTCTCTCTGCCGGCGGCCGAGTTTCTCTCTCCGGCTACTGCCGACTCTCTCTCTCTGCTGGCAGCTGACTCTCTCTCTCTGTCTCCTAAAAACTGGCGTTTATATATATGCTCTTGCTGAGATATGATTGGTCAACTAACCATGCATTTCCTTGGAGAATAAAGGACAATGAGATAACAGCATGGGGGTAAGATTACGTGCCCCGGGCGTAGCACCTATCTAAAATCGAGTTAATTAAATCGTTGAACAAACTGGTAGCAATGGAAACCGACGTTTCCGCGGTCCTTTACACTAACCCGTGCGGCTAACCCTGGGAAAACTAACACTACACATAATTACGTTAAGATAACTAACATGGTCGGTATTACAACTTTATAAGAAAGAGCCGCTAAGACGGTCCGCGTGTTTCCAACAATATTGGCGGAAATTCGGCTTTCGCCTAATGCATTATCTCGTGAGAACGTTATTTAAATTAACTGCGAGAGACGAGGTTGTTTCGGACCCTTAATTTGGTTTGCACGTTACAGTTTCCTTTCTAAGTTCTTAAGCACCGTGCATTAAAATACTGATTTGCATACAATAAAACCATCATGAAAATATACTTTTAAAATATTATAAAATATGCTTCAACATCTGTCCCGCAACACAAGTTAGTAACTCTTCCCCGCAACACAATTCAAGCAAATCGTTGGTGTTAACCATGATGTTACATTGAACTCGCTATCTCTTGAGCAACCCAAAGTATTCAAAAGCACCCGAAACAGTTTTTGCGAATAAACCACTTAACGTGTTGTTTCTGTCTTTCAGTCAACTGGATTTCCAATTGCTGTATTACGGTTCTGTAGAGAACCAACTTCACTGTCTGGATCAAACACCTTAACTTCACATGCGTTTATTAACGTGGAAATTATGCCCAATCTGGGTACACACAAGCAAACGATTCACTGAAATAAAAATACAATTGAACACACTGAAATCAAAGTAAAACCGGCAAAAGACCTGAACTGCTTACAAACAAACACACACGAACAAAATAACTTACAAGTTTTTCGTGTCTGATCCACAATCGAAAACTTCAAAACACGAACACAAAAACATCCTGTGAGCTATATTGAAAAATCAACAAGTGCGGTCCAATGCGGTCAGCGGTGCACTCAATAAACTCAACAAATGCTAAAAGGTTCTATCGTGGTTGTTTGAAAGTACGCCAGGGTGCCTTCTTTAAAACCCATAGCAGTGAGAAGAACGTTGATGCGATCTTACAGGAAGCATCTACTGCTATCCATCGACCAAAACTACCGGCACTGCCCTTAGCTCTCGTCACCTACAATGGAGACGCATTGCCCAGGGACCTAACATTACTTGACTACTGTGTGGGCCGTAAAATTACACAGCCTTCGAGGCTGAAATCCAACCAGAAGTTGCTTGTCATCAGTGAGGAGGACCTAAAAGGTGCGCACATCAGGCTTGATTTAGACTTGGGTTTTGTGACACTCCAACTACGCAAAAACCATTAATTAAAAGTATTTCGGAATTAACCAGGCGTAAAGGATATACCCATTGTTATTTTGTAAGCGTGTTTCTTGCAATAGATTATTTTATTTCGTTGGCTAATAGTAAGAATGTCTGGAAATAGTATGTGTATGAGCCCTAATAAATGTCGTGTTATTTCTATTAAATAGATTTTAAAGCTGATAAAGAGAAGAGGGAGGAGGCAGAGGAGAACGAGGTGATGCATTTACAAACACATACTCTCCCTACACCCAACAATAAGAGCTGCCATTTCCCATAAATCAAAACTGTCCATTTCTGCAATACGTTTCATTTCATTTTCTCTCCTCAATCTCAAGTAGTGGCTTGAGCGTAGCGTACTTGCTACCAACTGGCAGTAGCAAGTACGCGACACTTGTTCAACTGCGAATGTGATCGTCATTGTCTGCTGACCTTTTCTTTTATCGTCACATATTCGTCGATTTGGTTCTTACATATTTAGCTCTTAAGCCAATTATTTGGCTTCATTACAGGAAGTTGCAGCCGGGACCAGACACCAACAGGAAGACGACGGGAGGACAGTGCAACCACCCACTGATGCAGTTCAGGTAAGCTATTCTTTTCACAAGTGAAAATCGCTAACTGCTGCTTTTAAAGCTTAACATTACATATTGATATTTCATGTCTTGTAGCAATTGGCTCCCAACCACGAGAATACCAATGACCATACAGTGGACGACGTACTTGTGGTTGGTGATCAACCACCTATAATGTTGCTTGAGGTCAGTCCTTATGTACTACCGATGATTATTAAGCGCCAGTTTTAGATACTGTTAAACTACAGCATTACTTATTTTTCAGCAATCAGAGATATACACTGGACACTTGGCAAATATTTATCATTTCATGTATTTGCAGAATTGATAGTTTGAATTCCATTTCCGCTATAGGGAGACGAAGTAACCGCTGTAGAGGACTCGGACTCAGAGGTAAAATGTATAAGATTCAGTCGGAATAGTTCCTCTGCCTATCACCTTGCTCAAAAGAAACTCTCTGTTGTTTGTAAAAACTGTATAGCGAACGCGCGTTACGTTACTTTCGATTATGTCAGAAATTGAACACGATAAGTGACCATCTAATGAGCGCAACAATATGCTAATACATAAATCAGTAGAATTAGCGAGCCGAGGAAAAGTTGCGCTGCCTATGGTATTGAAAATCCTTTGTCTTTGTTGCACCTCAGATATCTCTTGGAGCACCTCATGAACCAGACCCCCGTGATTTAGATGACACTGTCGAAGACGATCAATCAGTAGCAAAGGACGTGAGTTGTTTGAGACTTAAATTTGTTCTTGTTAATTTGGTTACACTGTTTCTTATTCTCATTCTTCCTTGGCGAAAGATTACATAGCTACCTAAGTTCCCGGCAAATTGTTTTGTTTTGATGTTGATACAATTTCGTAAAACTTCTTCTGTCATCCAGTAGACAGCAATCACGATAATTTGATGTACGAGAGCGTTTAGTTCTACATGTAGTTACTTTCTTCTTATTAGAAATATGCAAATACACTGTTATCTGACTTATTTTCATTTGTGTATGTGCCTACGGTATCAGCGAGGAAGGAGGTTTCGACAACGGCTGAATGTCACCATGGCGCTGTTGGAACAGTCAAGAGCTGCAGCTACTTCAAGTAAGTCAAACTTCCTTTTGTTTTTACTTTTCAGTGTTTCTCTCCGTACACAGTGGCGAGAGTTCAAGACTGAACAAATTACACGACTGTGGAAGTGTCTATCAGTGTGTTCAGCTCAGTGTCACTCGAGGCAGCGGAGAAAATTTTGCATACCTCGTGTAGTCCCATCCATTTTACTGAAGCTTAAGTACGGCTTATAAGGAAGTGGTGCAATTTGCACAGTAAGGAAAACAGTAATCATGATAGCTATTAGTAATATGATTGTTTTTTTTTCTCCTGGTAGCATACGATCCTCTCTTGTCTTGTTTAATTCCAAACGTACGTCAAATTAAAGTCAAGCGCGGTAACGTCATGGAGGACGTATTGCAAGTATACAGTGAATGTGAAGACGTGGTGGAACATTACTTGCAAGTATGTTTCGTTGGAGAGGACGGTGTGGATGGTGGTGGCCTTCTAGAAGACATGTTTTCCGTCTTTTGGATTGAAGCCTTCAACACCTATTTCACAGGAGAGAATGTGTTTGTTCCTTTCCTGTCCATCGCAAGGCAAAATGAAGCGAATCGAATTTATCCCCTTCTGGGTAGAATTTTGTCTCATTCGACAGCACTCCTCCAAACCATTCCCGTTAGTTTTTGTAAGAGCACTTTACTCACTGTTATCCACTCTCCGTCCGCAGTAAATGAGGAATGCCTTCTCAGCGATTTCATGAGATTCATAACTGAAAGTGAAAGGGAAATCTTGGGAAGGGCAGCGAGAGACTTTCAGTCTCTCCAGGACAGTGATAGGGAAGAAGTGCAGTACATCTTTGGCCGTTTCGGGATGGGCGCTGTTATACGGCAAGATAACATCAACACTCTGTTGGTTAATCTTGCCCGGCAAGAGCTGTGCATGAAGCCATTGTTCTTGTGCACGCTCATTAAAAGTGGTATTCCTCAGAACTACTTTCAGGCATTCTGGGAAAAGCTTTCAGATACGACACTGAACGACCTGTACAAAGCCCTTGTATCTACTACCAGTGGTGTCCTGAATCTCATTGAAACCGACGACAACTTGCGTCCCGAAGAAGACGTGACCTCCTATTACCTGCGAGATTTCGTTCGAGGTCTTGGAGAAGATGACCTGCTATCTTTCCTACGTTTTGTAACTGGCCAAGACATCCTTCCACAACAGCCTATTCGTGTCACGTTTAATAGGTTGGAGGGAGTTTCCAGGCGACAAATAGCTCATACATGCAGCAATCTCCTGGAACTTTCTCTTTGTTATGAAACTATCCAGGAGTTTTCACGGGAGTTTAAGGCTATCCTTCGGGACCCTGCCAATTATGTCATGGACTCTGCTTAAAATATGCTTTTTGTCACAAGGCAATTGCAATTGCGATACAGTTGCAAAACTGGTACACTTAATGTATGGTGCCGGGGGAAACGGTTTTGTTTTCCAGAGAATTCTGATGTTTCCCGGTTAATTTTTTTTTTTCAATAAGAAGTTATCTTTTCTATGGGGAGACACTTTACTCTTGACTCAGGCACCGTTCGGGCTTTCGTTTTTGGTTCAAATTCTCGCAAAGTCTGAACCGACCATTGCTAGGGGGCCTTAGGAGGGAAGTCGGTACTCACTGAGCCCGCATTTTTAAGCAACCCTAGCACAGTTATAAACGAACCAATCGGATATGCAGGACATTTGCATTTTAAAGAGTCTTTTATTTATTCATGCGGTCTCGGAATTGATTGATTGATTGGTTGATTGATTGATTGATTGATGAGTGGTAACTGGACTAAGTGCCGTCAAATTCTGTCTATTGTACTAGTCATCGGAGTCCACGGGCACTTGTATGATCGCAGACCGAGATGAGCTGCAATCATTCTCAAATTAGCGTTATACAAGTTCAAATTCGTTTGCACAATCATTCTTTGTTGAGTAAAAATAACAGACAATCTGTAATTCGTGAATATTCAAAAATATAAGTATGGGAAGTGTTTTAACATCTACTATTTATATCTAGGAAATTAAAAAGGAAGGATTAAAGAAAATAAAGAAAAAGGGTTTATCTTGAAGCTACAAGAAATCTTGCAACGGGAGTGACAAGCGTAATCGTCTTTCATGGAGAATTGCAAGGTCTGTGTTTGAGGAGACATTGATAACAGGCGGAGGTACTCATAGATTAGAAAACGGTGGACGTCGCAAGAGGCAGTTACCCCTACAGAGATGGTCGCTAAGGTATAAGGCAAGAGAGTGTTCACACTTGGCATGTGTAAGCGCGGCTGTGTCGGAGTTGTTTCAGCAACTGTAGTCGGTGTGAAGTGGGGTGCCTTATCTAAGATGC
>BLFK01000134.1:4487427-4494927 GCA_014634185.1 Astreopora myriophthalma | reverse complement strand
GTTACTGGTGCCACAATTCCCTCTGTATTGTAGGAAAGAAAACGTTTCTAAACTTGAAACCTTGACATTCCTTTTTCCTCTCTTGATTTCAAAACATGTTAAAGGAGCTGCCTTCTAGAATAAGCGGATCGTGGTTTTACAAATGGCTTTCGGCCTTTTCTCGAAAGTCCCGAAAAACTTACGGGCTAATTTGCAAAATTGCGATCCGCTTGTTCTAAAGAATCTGGTCTGTTAACATGCGTTCAACTTTTAACTTTTATTTAGATGCAGTATCAACTCGTGCAATACGATTTGTTAATATTTTTTCATTGTAATTGTGAAAAGTTATCCTCTGACTTTCCAGGGGAATAACTGAAAAACAACCCACTGTTGGTCTGCTTTATTTCACCAGGACGGCGGTTAAAGAGAAACGAATTCAAGCAAGGGTCTCAGCTGCAGGCATGGAAGTTTTCAGCTTTTCTCCGATTTTTGTCATTCTACCTATGATTATCATTGGAAAAATCTTCACCCAAGTGTGCGCTGATTGCAGTGTTAAATCAGGGACAGGCTTAGCGCTCAGTGGACATGCCTACTCAACTTTTCCAGTGAGCGATTTTACGCAATGTTACGATAGATGCAAAGCAGGTGAACCGAGATGTCGAAGCTTGAATTATTACTCAGACACAAAGCATTGCGATCTCAATAACAGTACCAGGACATTGCATGCCGCGGACATGAAGAAAAGTGCTATGTCAACATACTTTGAAAGCCATCACAGAGGTAACTGAAGCAGAGAGCCCACGTTTTGTACAATGAGGTGGAACATGAGATGTGGCAGAGAACGTTGCATTTCAGTTTTAAATCAAAGTGCTCTATGAGTCAACTCCTGGAGGCTAAGAGGCGAGACTAACTGCAACAAGTCGAAGAACAAAAAGATGGGGTTTTGACGTAAATCACGTAGACTGAAAATAGACCATTTTACAGTTGTGGCTGTGTTACCTGGCCTACAAATGGAAGTGAGGCTACCGGTGACCTTGTTTTGATACAAACCTCTTTGCTTTTCGTATGTAAATGAAGACTAGTTTGCATTACAACAACACGTTTTGCATGATAAAAGCAGTGCAGTCTGTATCAATACGAGGCCACCGGCAGCCTCGCTGCCATTCGCAGGACAAGTCACTGAGCAAACAAGCTATCAGCTATCCCCGATAATGGCCCAAATGACCCCCGTCCCCAAACTTGGGGACTTTGCGCTTCAGGGTGTCGTCACAATCAACATTTGTGACGACATCGCTAGTCTTGAGAACTTGAAGATGGCTGACAATCATCGAACTGTCAACATCAATAGGCAAAATCTGGCTATCTTTAATTGAAGAACTTATGTATTAAAGTTCAAGGAGTGTGACGAAATCATGAATTCAGTTTAGCATTCGACCACATCAGTGATCACCCGGGATCTAAAAGGAAAATAAAGGTTTTCCAACAGTTAGAAACCTGCGTGAAAAACCTAAATATAATAACTAGCAGGTCTGAGACGCCAATTTCCCGTCTGCAACGCAGGTTACCAGTAACTGCTTTTATCATTCATAGTCTCCACAGGATCACAGCGTTCTGTTGCAGCGACTTCTTGCAGGGACATTTATTCCAAAGAGGAATCTGCAAAGGATGGATTTTATTGGTTGAATTCGAATGGCACCGAAGCCCCGTTTCTCACTTTCTGCAACATGACAAATGGAGGAGGTAAAATAAAACCTTTTAAGGGTTTTTTACTCGAAGCGAGCTTATGTATTATTAAAATAAGTACAAATAGTTATGCCAGGAGTGGGATTTGAACCCACGCCTCCAACTCAGTGCAGACCAGAACGCCCTCTCCTACTTCATCGCGGGAAGGTATCTACCCTTGAGTTTGGCGCCTTAGACTGCTCGGCCATCCTGACAGTTCCTACGGATTCTGAAAGACTAAGATAACTTGGTGCATATGATCACGCCTAGATCAAACATTCGAAATCTCTTTAGCGTCTAGAAACTTCACCAGCTGGAATATGGAAAAAAGCAAGATTTTAATAATTGTTCTTACGCCTTTAATAGTGCACTCCTTTCCTCTCCAATACAGTACAGCAACACTGATATTTTCCGCCTCGGACAGTTAGGAGTAGGACTTGTGTTGCTGTCCGTCAGAACGCTGCAAAGTTTGTCTTCTCCCGCTGATGAGAACCAATTCCCGCAACTGTACTGTACAAAACCTACCCTTAGCACCTGACTCGTCCCCAGTCGTCTCCAAAATTGTGCGTGAGCGCGAGGTTTGACGGGTAGAAAGAAACTGAGAGAGGGAGATGACTGGGAAATCTCAAGTCGAAAAGTTGTGCGAGGTGGCGTTGGTAATTTTTTTCGATGAAGGTATAGTTTTCTTAATCAGCATTACAGCCAGAAGCGTTTTAACCCTGACTTTACATTTAATCCAAGACGGCCTCCGGTGGACACACGTGTGAAGATGTAGGCGTAAAAGAGATAAATGATGTGTCTTTCTGCAGGTACCGGAAAGCTTTGTATTTTTGGTAACTTGGGAATAGTCTTTATTTGGAGTTGTTTTGTTTCCTGTCTTTTATTTCTTTTGTTTTACGTAAGCTTACGTAATCTGTGCTCCGGTACTCACAGAAGCTGCCCAAATGATTCGATCGACTAGGTTAGTATTTACGGTAGGTCTACAAATAATACGACATGACACCAATCAATTTCTCTATCACTCTTTTACATCAAGACTCCAAAACAATTTTCGTGATTATTCCAGGCGAACCTGACGTTGATCGTAAACTAATCTGTTTTCTAAATTTAGCATTTCCAGAACGGCCACCATTACTTCGTCCGCCATCTTGAAAACAGGATTTCCCTGTCGTCTCCTTCCCCTTTCCCCTTCCCATCACTCCCTGCTCCCCTCTCCTTACCGCGTGTGTTAGAGACGACTGGGGACGAATCACTCCAAAGACCCTGTCAGTTGAATTTCGTAGTGCTCATGTTCACTTCTTTTTAGATCCGGTCAGCAGAGGAAGTGAGCCATTGGTTATTGTTGAGTAGCTTCTTATTCCTTTCACGCAGGAAAAACAAAAATTCTCCTTAATATTGCCGGTAGTGGGACTCAAATGAACCCACGGGAGATGTCGTGGGTGACCAGAAAAGTGTACTCCGCCAGGTCACTGGACCGACTGGACCATTAATAAACTTAAGTCATGGGCCCTAAACCACTCGGCCACCCTGACAACCGAATGACTTTTCAGCTACTTGCTGCATGCAAAACTCGTCTTTTACGTTGTCTAGACCTCATCAGGCTCACTCCTTTTCAGAGGGTCTCAATGGGGTTAGCCGTTAGCCGCAACACGTCCAAAAATCTAGCCGTTAGGCGTAAAAATTGAAAAAAACTAACCGTTAGCCGTAAAAAATGTTCACCGTAAAAAATTCTGGCCGTAAAACTAAAAGTCTAAGGTCTCGTAAGAAGACTTAATGTGCCAATAAGAAAGCCGATACTCTCACTATTCAGCAAACCGGAAGTATTGAAAGATTGTTGAACGCCAACGGTGTCCGTAGCACGAGTTGACAAACGTTTTGACAGCTCTTACTATATTCAGACCACTTTGCGATGTCGATGCGATGGCCGTAGTCAAAGCTGTTATTAGTTTTTATCGCACTGGTGAAGAAAAACCCATTGAAAGATACAAGGCGAGGATAAAAATTGAGAAACAACACAGATCGTTTTTTTCATTTAGAAAAAATGTCATAGATTTTCTTGGACTAAACGACAAAGCCAAGAAGTTCGGGTTAGGGTCGTTTGACCTGAAAGTTTACCTTCTCGCAAAGTTTGGTGGCAAAACGGAAAATCTCGACATATCGACCCAGGAGACTTTCATGTTTTATTTGTTTTGTTTTCGTCAAAGTACCGCAGTGTACATGTAGGAATAAAGATATAGACTAGACTTGATATGGTTTACCGTGGACGTATATTTACCACAGTTTTCTACCCCAGAATGTTCTGAGACTTTACAACAATGAAAATTAATTAACAATGGTAATTAATTTTTAACAGATCCGTTAACCGTAACGGAGAAAAATTAACCGTTAGCCGTAAAAAAGCCAAAATATTAACCGTTAGCCGTAAAATGAAAGTGATCAAGAGACCAAGATGAAACTTTTCGCAAAGTTTAAAAAATTATGTGAAACGGATTCAGAGCCACCTTATTATTTTTTATTTTTTAAGGTGGCTCT
This sequence comes from Astreopora myriophthalma, assembly GCA_014634185.1. Lineage (NCBI taxonomy): Eukaryota > Metazoa > Cnidaria > Anthozoa > Scleractinia > Acroporidae > Astreopora > Astreopora myriophthalma. The sequence continues at coordinate 4,490,694 of BLFK01000134.1, read as the reverse complement.
GAATCCGCTCCACATAATTTTTTTAAACTTTGCAAAAAGTTTGATCTCGGTCTGTTGATCACTTTTGAGCAATAAAAAATGGGGGTCACCGAGTTCGTTTTTGAGATACGAGCAACTAAAGCCGAAATATAGAGCGTTTCTACAGGGCTTTCCTGTTACCATGGTTACGTATTACGTCACAATAATGACCGTATTTTATTCAGCAATAATTGCTGTTTCATATGGTAACATAACATTGTTACTACGTGATAGTGTTATAGTGTCAGTCTTTCTGATAAGTGAGGCTCTTGAAAGTGTTGAAACCGGTTTAAGCCACCTTAAAAGATTGTTTGCTTCTATTTAATCACAGAACCGTTCGGTTCGTTACAGGATTTCTTCACATCCACCGCAGAATCTCCACGTGCGCTCACCTTCGTCATAGCGCATGCGCTTAAAACATAGTGCTTCATTAATTGTCAACGAAAGGTACATCTAACGATTTCCTACACTCCCCCACAATGGCCCAGGGAGCAACATAAAAAAAGTTCGACTCTAGCCATTGGAATCTCAAACGATTCAGGCAACACATGTTCTTCTTTAAATGTGCTGATCGTTCCTTACTGCAGCCCTTTGTCTCGGCAAGCTCCTCCTTGCTACGGGCTGTGCTGTCATGGGTCTCCACTAGGTACAACTTCTGGACTGGTCTCTCAACAACGGTGCTTGCTTTGTCTCGTTCTTTAATTTTCACGGCAGCTCCACGTACATCTCCACCACTCTCAGTTCTGCCTAATCTCCAGAACTTTCTTACCAAATTGCCTTCCTCAATGACAATAATCGCCAACCTTAATATTCCTGGCTTGTCGCTTCCTTGCCTCCAGGCGGTGATATTCCCAAAGGCGTTGCAAGTACTCCTTACGTCATCTTCTTCAGAAATGACCAGTTAGCGCATGTTGATATCGGGCTCTTTTAGTGATGGTCTCTTGGGTACTGGTAGGAACCTCACAGCGTTGCTCAGTGTCAGGAAGTGTCAGCAATCTCTTTTCAAACAGGAGATGACACGGGGTTAGGGGTTCTTAGATGTTCTCAGCACAGACATAGGTCAGCGACCACAAGATAAGAACTGCTTTCAACTCAATTAGAACCGTCATAAACTCGTAAGTGAGCCTTGCGTTCCCGAGTTGCTTCTTAAGACATCATGGTGTGATGGTAGACATCACCATGCGTTCGAAGAACCCTTCCTACCAGGGTGCCTTTGTCATATTAAATCGCCACTCAATTCGCCTCTCTCTCAGGAAGGATGTCACCTCTGGAGCCTCAAACCGGGCTTCTGGTTAACCAGCAGCTGACTTGAACGACTTGAAATTGTCAGTTACAATCAATTGAGGAATGCGTCGTCTTATGACAAATCTTCTGAAACTCTTCAAGACGGCCTGCGTATTCATGCTTGTTGTCAGTTCCAAATGCACTGCTCGTGTCGTTGCGTAAGTGTACAATGCAGTGTATACTTTTGAAGTTACTGTCCTTGAATTTCATTCCTTAACATACAGTGGGCCCAAGAAGTCGACGCCAACACCGACTTTATTAGCCAGTAGCGAGTGCGGACTTCTCCGAGGGTTTCCTTAACACAGCGGTGCATAATATCCCTTTCGTGACAGTCCCTTATAATAAGGTCGTAAGATGGCCAGGAGGGATAAGGACTTCGTTTCATACGGTAGGTCAGAGTTCATCAGCTTCATCTTGCATCTCGAAATCCTATGACTGTCTAAAAAAGGTCCTAGACTTATGGTCAGTTCCTTCAGTTTCTCCTCGTCTAAAGTGTTCTGCATCTCCTTGGCCCACTTGATCTCGCAATTCAGAATCTCTTCAGTCGACAGGGGTCCTAGTTGTTGTTGCGTTAGCATCCTAGCCCTTGTGTTGCGAATAAATCCCGGAACATAGGCGGTCACTGAAAAAAGCCTATCAAAACTCCATACCTCTCAGTTGAGATTAGGCACTTCAGCTTGGAAGTGGTCACATTCGTTGCAACTCTAAGACATCTCCTGGGCTCTGCTTTCATTTCTTCTAATGCTCTGACAGGAAGATTCGCAATCTTTTTCAGGAATCGTGATGGCCAAGCTTCCTCGCATAGCTTCAACCAGCTCGGCCCTTCCCACCATTTCACATCAGCAATGAGAGCAGAAGCTTTAACTCCTCACGATGGTAGATTGCAGGGTTGTCGACTCCTGGCCTCATTGACACGGCTCTGAACAAACTGTTTCCAGTCTCTTTTCTCCTCTGTTATCCAAAAGACTGAGACTAAGGAGTCAGTCCAGCAACACGGACTGTTCATAATGAAAGATTTGTCAAGAACGTCTCTGATATGCACAACCAGTCTTGAAAGGATGACAGCACCTAGCAATTCAAGCCTAGGAATCATTATGCTTGGACAACCGGGCGACTCGGGTTTATCTTGTGACAGTTTCCAAATCTGTCTGGTGTCCGAAGCATCACTGAAGCCATGCAGCTCCACAGAGTCAACTCGTCCTACTGCAGCTGGTAGTAACACTGTGGAACTGCAATATCTCCAGTCCTCTGTAGATCTGCATTCCAGCTGTTCCCCTGTTTCCCAGATTTGTAGTTTAGAGGTTCATCCAACATCTTCTTGAAACATGGTCTTCATCAATATCAGAACAGGTAGGATGAGTCTAAGGGGATCACAGGGGTTTGCGGCTATGCGGAGAACATTGCGCTTTTTGGCAGGTAACCTCAGTGCCTCATCAGAAAATGAGCTCAGTCTCATTTTTTTAAGACTGTCCGCCCTGTGTTTCCAAATTACTTCCAAGGTCTTGTGCTCGTATTCACTTCTTGTCACTCCACTGGGTCCAGACAAAGTTGTTGTGCTATTTTGCTTCGGACTTCCTCTGTCGGGCATCTGCACTAGGAACTGAAGGGAAATAAACATGGCTGTTCGTTATACCCCATTCAGTCTGTGGCTGTCTCCATAACTGTAAATAACGCCTCAAAAGTGGTCGCATAGGTTTCATCTTCCTCTGACACAGTCCTTGCAGGCACCTCAGAGCTACCTTTATGTTCATTTATCAACCTCATCAGCACAAAGGCGTTTGACATCCACTTTCTATAGTTGAACCCCCGTTCACTCATTCGGGACTTGACCTTTCCATAGAACGCGAACCCATGCAGCACACCATCCACATACAGTGACTGCAACATCTTGTTCACAAACTCAAGGTCAACTTCCTTGTATTTTAAGATGTGATTCCTTAATGTTCCATTAAATATAGCAAGGGG
>BLFK01000134.1:4459668-4469983 GCA_014634185.1 Astreopora myriophthalma | reverse complement strand
CAATATTCTTGGTTGCTTAATTGTACAGGAATCCCCGTAAAGATTGGCTTTAGTTGGATTTTACTTTTTCTACCTTCTTTATTTTTTACTTTTATTTATTACTGTATTTACTTATTTTGAATTAAAAAAAAAACACTTTTATTTAAGTCAACCTACTGTCTTGTACCTTTTTTATCCACATTCTAGTTTGTAGATGCTAAGATAGAACTTCTTAAGTTTCTACAATCATATGTGATGAAACTTGATAAGAGAGCAAATCCTTATGTCGTGGATATAAAGGTAAATATTTTTAATGTGTACATGTACATGTAGGAGGAACAGAATCCCTGACACATCTAAATGGTCTCATTCAGTGGTTACAAATTATGCTAATCATAGCCATTGTTAGTGGTCTAGAACAATGTATTATCAATGTAAATATGTTGTGTTCAAAATTACATTCTGATTGAAATGCTTTCAACTGGCCTACACAGTTTGATTTTCAATATTATTATAAAATTTTGTCTCCTAATGCTAAAGGTTTGGATGTGGATCAAGTCAAAGTGTGGAAAGACAGAATTTCATGATGAGATATTCTTATAATGTTTATAATACCTGGGATTGGGAGGCCGTGCGCCATGCGCATACGGCGCATAAATTTTAAAACCGAGCCCAACATGTGCCCTGGCTGCGTAATTGGTGATACAGTAAGCAGTTCAATTTCCGTATTCGTTTTTTGTTACAACAAATAAAAACATGAAATACTGACTTGTGTATTTGCTTCTTCGATCGGCGATCTTTCGTGTTCGTTTAATTTCTTCCCCAGACCCCTACTCGCACTCTGCTCGCAAACGAGGTTCTGCCAAGGCATGACATGTTCTTCGAGTTAACTGTTTTCGTCTTTGGCCGAAATGAATTTATTTCTTTTGCATTTTAATTCAAGATAATGCCTCTGAAGAAACTACCAAAGCTAGATGATACTCAAGGCCAAAGAAAACTGTCAACTTTTTTTAACAGCCTTAACAGGAAATTGAACGCCGAGTCGGCCGAGACTGATCGCTAACATAAAAACAACAAAGATGCGACTGTCGAATTTGAATGACAAGGTCCATCTTGCGAAACGAGTTCCACACTTTCCAGGCCTGCAAGTAAGCTTAACAAAGACGGGAAAGTCCAGTCAGAGTGGTTAATTTTGTGGCTGTTGCTAGTTTGCCCATTTGTCTATTTTGCCTTCCCAATCTCTGTAATACCTATAATGTTTATAATACCTCGATTGAAAATGATCATCTGGGTGACTGGAGTCCTGAGAAGGACTGTTGTTGTTGACTGACAATTCGACAACCTGTGCGGGAGCCATCTTCAGAGTAAAGTGATCGATTTTAGTCAGTCGAAAATTCAAAACCCTGGTGAGCAATTCAATTGGTCAATAGATGGAGTAGCAATTAGTAAACATTAGTAAATAATGATCATTATGCATGTTTATTATGCAACTCCACCTCCCCCCCCTCTTTTCTAATCAAACAATCACCGCTCACGTCTTCACAACCAATCACATCACAGGTTTACTAACGGATACTCCATCTACTGTATTGAGCCAATCACAGCCAATCACTCACAGGTTTACTAACGGATACTCCATCTACTGTATTGACCAATCGAATTCCTCACCAAGGTTTTTGAATTTTCGACTGACTAAAATCGATCACTTTACTCTGAAGATGGCTCCCGCACAGGTTGTCGAATTGTCAGTCAACAACAACAGTCCTTCTCAGGACTCCAGTCACCCAGATGATCATTTTCAATTGAGGTATGTTACTCCTGGGTTCAAACCATTTACTTAATGTTTATAATACTCTTTATTCAGGAAGTATGTGTCAAACTCTTTTCTCAAGATCGCAGCAACAAAGTAAAAGGAGAAACATTCCCACTTTTGGCTCAGGTGTGTAATTGGTAGCTTTTATAGGTGTGGCTTCAATAAACATGTCTTCATTTATCGGTGTTGGACTGTTGTGAACTGTAAATAGGAAAATTCCACCTTGCGATGTTTAGCAATTTTATGCATTGAAGTGCACTGGAAGACACCAAGTGTGTGGTTGTATCTGCAGTGAAGTTCAATGTTCAATCTGCAAATTAGTCAAAGTGGGTCGTACATGTATGTCCCACATGGCATTTTGAATTGGGTCATTTCAAAAATGGTCTGGGTCAAACTATGATATTGAAACTTTGAACAACTGACATCACCCAAACTATCACCAGTACATGTATATTAGTTTTCATGCTTTTCAGGTTCAACTGTCATTCTCTTTTTCTTTTGCATAAAAAATGAACTTAGCTTTTGTTGTTGTTTGATAATGAGATGAAAACAAAATTCAGTCAACAAACAAAGTGTGAATTGATTGGAAAAGCAAGGTATAGAGAACATTGAAATGTACGCTCCAGTCTCTATTGGAATTGTATGGAATGCCTGACACAAAAACTACTCGTAAGCACATAGTCTGAAATGGCAGTCACTTCGTGCTCTCATTTCAGGCTAGAACGCACACCTATTATTATTATCATTTTTTTAAAATTTACTTTTAGTATTGCCTGTTGCTTTGTAAGTACTTAGAATTATATGAGGTAACTTTTTCTGTCTCAGTAGGACTCCATAATAATTTCATTTTGCGACAGAATGGAATATTCCACGTCAATGACCCAAAAATGCAGCCTAGATTGAACACTAGAAGTTGCAGGTTTCTTTGATACACTTCAGTGACTACATATGTGACCTCTCGCGCGAAAAAGTTCCTTACAGTATCTATTCAAACGGCTGAATGCATGACAAGCGAATGGATAAGAAACGGCTAGACAAGCAGTTCAAAGCGGATCTGTTGAACAGCTGAACAGATGCCACTTTTTTTCAAATGGCAGGGTCAAACAGATGAACAGATGCAAATTTTTTTGAACGCCCAGGACTGAATGGCTAAACAGCAGAAGAAAAGTTTGTTTGAATGGCAAAAGAAATGTAAATTATTTTAAACACTTTTCTGTCACATGCATCGCTTCTGGTCACATTCATCAGAGTCAGACAGCTCCGATTTTCTGTGGAAAAAAATAATTATATCAGCCGTTCAAACCAAGAGATTTTCCAACAAAAAGTGTGTATGGGAATTGATGACGGAAACTTTTGACACAAAGCTGCATTTGTGAAGCCATTTTCAGTGTTCGAAATAATATTATTTATAACAAAAATAACACAATCTAAAAATTATCTTTGTGTGGCACCATCGTGTTTAGCCGCAATGTAAACACAAGTTTTCATTGAGAGATATTGTTCGGATCTTTGTTTTTAACACTACAACATTTTTTCATCAAGCAGAAATTGTTGGTCAGACATCATCCAATATCGGCAGCTAAAGGGTCAAACAGTGAAGTGTCGGGCAAAGTTGGAACATTGAATCGAACTTTGTTTGATAGTTTGGCCAGGGCTTTTAAGAGCTCTTTTAAGCCAGGGCTTTTTATACACGTTGGTATTGCATCATTTTTCTGAAGTCATGAAGGGAAAAGAAGAAACAGTAATCGTGAAGGATAACGGCCTTGCAAAGGATTTTAGCACTTCGTTGTGCTCCATTTAGATTCTTGGTAAGCAGTGCAATAAGTATGCAGAATTCTTGTGTGTGAAATTTGACCATACAATAATGATCAACATACTCATATGGGATAGCATCTTTGGTTTGGTGAGACTTTGGTGCAGAGGTTTCGAACATGCATCTGGATTCGTAGCCGTTCGAACAGTTGCATAATCTTTTATTTTCTTTCATCAGTAACTGCGAACTTGTTTATATGGCTGAGTATCTTTTCTGAATTGATGAACAACAGGTGAACTGAACTGATGAACTGATTTCTGAACTGATTTCTGAACTGATTTCTGAACTGATGAACAGTGGGTGAGGAACGGATAACTGCAAGCCTTGCGAATGGTTGAATTATATCATTTTCTGAATGGATAACCAGCTGAAGTACTTTTTTTTTAAAACGGACAACACAAACGGTGCAAACAGATGCACTTTTTTTTCAACTGACAACACAAGATGTGCGAACGGATTTTAACGGTTAGCACAAGCTGTGCAAACAGATGTAAATTTTTTTGAATGAGTGACACAAGCTGTGTGAGCAAATGCATTTTTTTTTTAACTTCTCAAGCTGTGCAAACGGATGTAAATTTTTTGAATGGGTGACACAAGCTGTGCGAGCAAATGCAATTTTTTTTGAACTTCTGATGAATGGTAGGTGAATGGCAAAACTCGTTCAAAGGGATACTGTAAGGAACGTTTTTGCGTGCAAGGTCACATAAAAAAAATTAAATCATGCATATGCGTGGTACGACAATGTGTTTATCATTAATTGGCTATAATTATGTTCACCATAGGGGTTGTGGTGAAAAGGAACGTTCACATGCATGTATTATCCCTTCCTTTTAAGGAGATGCAATGGACAAAAATTAACAGGAAATAATTAAGTTCATGCTAAATTCATGTGGCAATTATTGCCTCAGACCATTGTAGTTAAACATTGTTGTTAAACAATTCTGGTTGCATTACCACTTGGTGACAAGAAAACTGAAGGAAGGGTTGGTAGGTTTCTAGTGTCAATTGACGATTATAATTTGACACCTCTACCATCCCTCCCTCTCAGTTGAACTTAAACCACCAAGAATTTGGGTGGTCTCTTAACAACAATGGAGGAAAATAGAGAGCCTGGTTTTGAGGTTGCCTAATGCTCGCAGTAATATTCTACAGTCAGAAAGAAAATAATCAGTATTCAGACAAATGTACTGTTTATCCATGTTGAATTACTGTCAGCTTTAAATGATCCTTATCGTCTTTTGCACTACTGTGTCCCCAGAGAGGTAAAAACTTGAATTCCATAATGACTGTGGTCTTTTGGGAAAGTACAGCTCCAGGATCTTAGAATTTTTCTACCTGCTACATGTATAAGGATTGAAAGGCTGGGTGCATAAATGGCATATCTCATGTATTTCTTGAACAAACAGTTGCTTTGAAGTAACTCAGATTTTGCATACGGCCCTCAATTGACGTAGAAATCGTTGTCCTGTTGTTTATGGCTACATGCAATGTTATGAAAATTAAGGGCATCATTTTGTCAAGAAATGTATGACGTACATGTAGGTCGTTTATGCCCCCAGCCTTTTGGTTATTACAAATATGTCTGCATGTACTTCAGGGCCATGTATGAAGAAATGCATCCCATTGTGTCATTTGGTCAATCTACTAGAATTTATCACTAAAGAAAAGTATGATTTCTCCTGTCTTCTTCTGGTGATCGGTGTACAAGATTGAATATTAATTTGGAGTGATTTGTGGAGGGTTTAAGTGTTTAGATATGAATGTGTGGTACAGCAATTCTAATTTTAGATGTTGTAACGTTAGGCATTCTGCATTCACGTGACTTGAGTTAGCCACTTACATGTATGTTAAAGAAAATCCATGTGCTCGGTTGTATGAGGATGCTGTAAGATGCTGTAGACAAGATACTATTTTCTTCATTAAAATTTCAAGATTCCTGCTACTTTCTGTAGTCATTTTAACCAGAATCACAACTGATGTGAATGTGTGGTATTGAGAGCTGGTCCCAATTATTGTTTATCAACCATTACTTTTCAGATTTTTCAAGTCAAGTTGGAATCCTCTGTTGTAGAACAGCTCAATGTACCTAAAATGATTGATAAGTATCCTTAGATTTTCTTGGTGTGTCATTAAAACCAGTGATGTTGTCAATGGGTACAGTACATGTACATGTAAAGCTCTAATCAATGGGCACTTATTGTTTGCACTACAAGCTTTGCAATCATTTTGGCTTAAGATACAAATTGGCTGTGTATGTATTAGGTTGAGTACATGTACTTGTAATATAGAGTACTGTACATTATCATTTTTTCTGTAAAAAACTTTAACTTTTCTGAAGCGTCTCTTGGACTTTTCTTGATTCTCACATCGCAATCTATCCATCCATCGCACAATTACTTTATGGGATGAGGTTTCATCTCAAAACTTGAATGTCTTGAACGTCAAGACGTAAGAATCAAGTTTTGAGAAGTGAGTTAAAACTGTCCACTTATTATGCAGTTGTTAACTGGTATACAATATACTGTACATGTACACAAAATTTACGTAAACTTGCAGGACAGCCGTAATCATTTCAAATACAAACAGCACATAAATCATGTGTTTTAGGTCTTATAGTAGTATGATGTGAAAGTGTTGTCATAATCATTTGGCCTTAACCAGAATCAGATATTTTGGTGCTTGCATGCAGCCAACTAAACACTCTTCTACAGGTGAGCTTCTCACCCACTGTAATTTATAAATCACTGAATGTCTGTCAAAGGTACTTTCAAAGTAAAGGATAAAAGAGGACTGCTGTATGAACAACCCATAGTTATGGATTTGCCAAGAGCCTCTTTGAGCAGTTCAAAAGTATTGCATCGAAGAGCAGAGCTACTGTGCACCTCCAAGAGACCTGCTCTTGCCCTCAAAGAACAAAATGCCTGCAGTTGTTCACATGGTTTTGTATATTTCACTGTGAGGTGGGTCCGGATGACCAAGGAAACTATAGAAAACAAAAAAAACTTGCCCAAACCCCTTCCCACAAGCACATGACTCACCAACATAAATTTAAAAAAAAACACGAATGATTTTTAATTTAAGTACTAATTTAACTAAAAGTGTAACAGTTACTAAAACTAATCGTTATATGTGAAATTAATCTTACCTAAACTTACTTACTATTTACGAGTATTTACAGTGAATTATATTAATTATATTAATTATATACAGTTCAGTTCCTCCTTATTTCGCACTCCAAATCACCAACTCAACCAACAATGCAAATCCCACGACAAACAGCCTCTCAGACCCTCTGCTCTCTGGTGCCTTAATACTTTCTTGGTCTTTACTTTGTCTTCATTGGTTTGCCAACTCTGGCGATCAGCTTTTCTGCTTTCCTTTACAGTAAAATCTCACCAACTAAAATTCTCCTCGCTCCACTTTGCTCCTCCGCAGACAAAGGGGTTTTGTCTTGATAACGGTTGGAGTTCTGCTGAAGACTCTCAGCATTGATCATTTGAGCGATTCTGCCTGCCACTTTCTCCTGAACTCTGTCTTTCTTCGTTCGCCTTCCCTCAACTGTTTTCTATCAACCGTTCACCACGCCTTGCTTCCATTTATGTATCGACAATAATTAATCCTTCTAAGATCTGGCTTACACACTTATTGTTTTAACGGTCCTACATTTACAACACTGTATACTAAATCAACACTTTATGAACAAATAAACTTACAAGCTATTCTTTAAGTACTAATTACGGTTTATTACAAAGATACATTAACAATAAGTAATTAACACTAACAAAACACACTATACAGGTAAGAAAACAGGAATTTCATGACACTCACCCATATGTACACCATTTTTGGAGAAAAGCAAGTGATTTTACTTGATTTGACAATTTTGTAACACAACATGTCACGCAACATGTAACACGTGGGATGTGTTGATTGATGAATGGCTGCCGACAGTTAAAGTTGATATGAACAAATAAACTTAATGCTTATGTCAAAACACAGTATAGCATTTCAAATGGGTTTCTTTTAGACTGTGCCAAAAATGATACCATATGAAAGGCAAACTAGGTGGTGATGGCCCCCCCCCCCCCCAACCCCCGATGGCAACCCAAGCACAAAATGAGAAAGAAGCAGCTAAACAGCTGTATGCAGTCTTTGCTAAACTGATCGGGCTTTGTATGGGAAAGAAATCGGCTGGTTTTTAAAGACTGGAATCACCCTTTTATTTCACAATAAAATAAACATTATGCAATGTTGCATTCCTTGCTGTCTGTCTACTTCTCGAGTCAATCTGTTTAGATTTTGGTGAGTTTTCTACCTTGGCCTCTTTACTGCTTTCCAGCCACATACCCAGTCACTTTCACCGATGTGACAAATTCTGAAACCTGAGCTTTGCCTCAGGGCTATGCACACAACAATATTAGAAAATAGCTCAAGGAAAATACGCGCGCTGATTGGTTAATAATCGTGGTTCCATAATTCGATGGAAACACAAAGAAGCTGACGTAGTCAGGGGCAAGAGTCACGACATTCCCGTAAATTGCGTGGTGTAGAGAATCTGTTTTGCTGATAAATAAAACCATCAAGTTTTCTTCGTTTTTCGTTATTTTCCTTGGGCTATTTTCTAAAAGAAAGAGAGAACATTTTCTTCGTGTTTCCATCGAGTTATAGAAACACTCGTGAAAGTTTGGGAGAACTCGAAAAAGCTGTGGAAACACTTGCCTGCAGCTCGTGTTCTCACAGCATTTCTCGTTCTCCCAAACCTCCACTCGTGTTTCTATAACTCGATGGAAACACGGAAAATGTTTTCTATTTCTTAAATGCTTCTTCCCTTGTCTCAAGAAGTCAAGAAAATGGGGTATGCTGAGTGGTTACCCATCCAAGCAATAACCATGGCCAACATGGCTTAACTTTAATGACAGTCACAAACAGGAAATGTATGGCATACATTTTTTAAAATTGGTCTTGCAAATTAAAAAAAAAGGAAATTGTTGGCATGTTGTTTAAAGTGCTACTGGGATGAAAAGAATCGATAACTGTTCCCCCTCTGGGTTTACCAAATCTTTGTTTACCAAATACTTGCTAGCCGAAACTTGAAGAATATGGGGTTTCGACAAAACACTGACCCCTGATCCGTTGACCCCTTACTGGCCTCTGGCTGACCCCCTTGACCCCCTCTAAAATTCACTGGAAATGACAGTAAAACAAACAAACAAAAAAAAGAAAACGTTAAGGGTGAATTAAACTATTGAGGAAGGAAGTTGTTATATCCAATATATATTGTGTGATGTTGCATGACGTTATATCGTACACATCACATTTTGATCAGTAATGTCACACTCCTCCTTGATGATATTAGGTCTGGAAACACAAGGAACCTGGAACTTATTTTGGCTGTGATTTGGATCTGCCACATATCAATGACGCGTGAAATTTTATCCAGTTTAAAGTTTAAGGTCATGGAACTTGATCCGTGTGGAACGTTGATAATTATTTGGGGCACATGTTTTAATTCACAATTATTTCCATAAAAAACAAACAGCCAGAAGGACCGATTGATAAGGTATAGATTACAGTAATAACATTCCCATGATTAACTTGGATTTAGTCCGGAAGATTTGCGTAAAATTGTTCAAATTGGTGATACAAGTACCAAATTTCATATTCTTGGTCCTTTTCAAGTAGGTAATGATGAAAAATCAGGATCTTCTGTGGATCCTGATCTGTTTGCCAGTTATTGCAAGTAGTAAGGGGGGTCACTTGGGCTCCTAACCAATCAGAGCCGCGGAAAGGAGCGAGTGTACTACTAGGAGATCCATATATGGGCATGCGGAGGTCTGGAGAGAGTCGAAATCATGCGTTGTGCACGTGCAATGACGTCATGGTTCAAAGGGCATTTCCGGAAAAAACGCCGAGCACGAGCCGAGAACGACCCGAAGACGACCCGAGGGGTCCCGAAGAAATAAAACACATTTTTTCCGATGAATAAAAAACGAATTTTAAAAAAATGATCACCTAGGTACAGACGGGAACGTGGGAGGGCTCCGAGCGACCCCTCGTCCCTCAAGACAGCGTCTTGACTTCCATCGAGAAAAACCTAGGTACAAGCGGGAACGTGGGAGGACTCCGACCGAGTCCTCGTCCCAAGTTGGGAAAAACGAGGTACAAAGAAAGGTGGGGCGAGAGAGACAACCTGGTGGTCGCCGAGAAGGGGTGCGTCACGACAGTGCAGGCTAGGACACCGACCGTCTCTGACCGACCCAGCCCCTCGGTGCCGACCCAGGTCCCCTCCGACACCCCCAAACGAATTTTTACAAGAAATCGTCGTCGTCGTCGGACAGCAGCCCACGGAGGAGATGGACGTTGTCGAGGTCGGCCTCGTCCAGGGGGTCCTCGGCGTAACGGTACCCGTAAGGGAAGGTCTTGGTACTGTCTGGGTCTGGGACGCGCTTGTCGTAGACCAGTTTGTACTTCTTGTCCTGGGGCACGGACAAGAGGACCTTCCGCACACTGTCCCGGATGATCTTGTGGGGGTTGTGGGTCACGAGGCTGCGCGGGGCGTCTCGAGGGTCGATCAATTCACCCGTCACCAAGGTCTTCATAGAATCGAAATTCACGACGTCCTCAGTGCGGCGGTTGTGGCTGAACCCTCGGACTTTGCTGGTGGTCTTGCCTCGATGGGTCGCGTACCCGTAATTCTTGGCCCCCGCCGA
>BLFK01000134.1:4419610-4456816 GCA_014634185.1 Astreopora myriophthalma | reverse complement strand
TGAAAAATACTCGTTTCTGAGATAAAACTCCTTGTAAGGTACAAAAAATTAATTCTGCGCTCCAGTCTGAAAAAATGGTGGTCAAGTTCCATATGTCACTCAAATTTTGTTGTAACATCGCATGTGTTACATTAGTCTAGAATTATAGCTTTGAATTTTGTTGATCGCTTCCAAGGAAATTTCTTGCCAAGTTTTTGGTTGGTGAAAAGCCCTTGAAAACGTTGCAACTGATATTTGTAAGCATGGGCTCTTGCTGTTATTGGCTTTTTAAACTCATTTTACACATTAGGAACAATGTGATATTTCTTGTACTAACTCAAGTGATAAATTTTATTTAGGATTTTATTTCTGCTTGAGAGTTACAATATTAACCAGGTGTTACTATGTTACAGACCAGGTTCTTGCTGCTGTTCTAATTCTTCTTCCATAATGCACTGCGATCATGGTGTTCTCTCATTCTCAGTGCATGCTCAGCTTGGGGGACATGCTGTCCCTAATGGCATTAAGTGGTGTGAGGACCAGCAATACAGGAAGATTTTAGAAACTACATGAGGCAGGGCATAAAAGGAACGGAAGCTTTTGTTTTTTTAAGAAGAGATCGACTTTCCGTTGTATCCTTAGAGCATACCCATCCTGGAAAGGTTTTCAATATTTTCTACATAGACACTTGTGTATCTCTTAATGAAGTTTAAGGAGGCTGTCGGCAAAGAACTTGTAGGACCTGGCAAAATTTCCAGTTAACAGGCATTAATGAGCACTCTAGGGCGTCCGTTGCTCTCCAGCCTGAATGCTGCAGCTCAGTGACTTGTTGGCAAAGAGTTGTTTTGTGCAGGCGTTTCAATAATCCAGTCCAAGCAGTGTGCAGGGTCTATGTCACCAGAATGTAGTTGAATGGCCGTGAGTCTCCTGTGGCTCAGTGGTAGAGCGTCCAACTAGCAATTGGAAGCACATAGGTTCTACTCTTATTAGGAGCACTCCGATCTTTTTTCAAGTATGCCCACATCATTACTGATAAATCCATAATTTCCTTGCGACTTGGTGGCAATTGTAAACTCTTCGTACTTTGGGGCTTTTCGTAGCCTGTGAGCAGACCACTCTTTGCGGGGCACGGAAGGGATTTCACAGGAAGGAAAGAAAGAAGGGAGTAGAAGAAGAGCCTGCATGCATCACTTAGAATTGCCAATGCTTGTTTGCAGCACTGCTCCAGAGCATCCTGGTATACTATGATAGTCAAGGCTCATTGCACAATTTTATTTCATTCTATCTGTTCAAAATTTCATTTCATGTTAGATTTTCTTGTCATGTCATAATTACTGTTTTTACTTTCATTTCTATTTCATTTTGATTCATTTTCATTTTACACTATTGGTGTAAATGTTTTCCTTTGATTTTTATTTTACATTCAACTAAAATGTAACATGTGTTTTTTGCTACTGTACTGAATATCATATCATTTTTAATTTTGTTGTGGAAAATTTCATGCACATCTTGAATGATAACAATAGGCTACCATACAGGGTTTGTGGCCTGTCCATGGTTTGAATTCTACTCCATAAAGATAAACATGGAACTTTTCACAAGCCCAAAGATTCCCCAGCACCTCTTTCTTGGTTTGCAAGTACTGTCATTCCCTGCTTGCACAGTATTTCACATGGTTTTCTCCCTCCTGCTGTTGTACCAGGACTGCTCCCAAGCCAACTGGGCTTGCAATGGTAATAATCTTTGTCTTTGCGGGTTGATCAAAGTAACCCAATGTGTCTTCCTGAGCCAAGTGTCTTTTCAGTTCTGTAAAGGCTACTTGTTGCTTGGGGCCAAAACTAAATGGTTCTCCCTTCTTTGTCAGTGTCCCCAGTGGCTCTGCGAATACACCTTTGACTTCTGACACATTTTGTGGCCCACAAGCGTAATTTACTGCTTTAACTTTCTCTTCAGTTGGACCAATCCCTTGCTGTGATAGTACAAGGCCAGTAAATGTAAGCTTCAGCATAAGAAAAACATTTTTCTTTGTTGAGGATAAGACCCTTGATACACACTTGACATGTTGTTTTTCCAGTTTGCCCACAATCTTTGGTCAACAACATTTGCACTTGTTCCAGAATCATCATCTTCAATGGAATACCCCCAGTGTTAACGATGATCTTTTCCTCTTTCAAGCTCAGTGGTAACAGCTAACACATTTATCTCCCTCTCTCCATGATAGGCATCTGCCTGCATGTACTGTACATGTGATCTTCTGGGAATTTCTATAAATTTGCTTTGGCATACATTTGCGAAAATCTTATGGTGCTGTCCTTAGAGTTCCCCTCAACATATCATGACTTTTATGGGTATTTGTATTGACTTTTAATGTGGCTGTTGTCCTTGAATGATGCTGGGAAGTTTAACCTAGTGTTTTTTTTTAAGGTTCCAGGTATTCTCAAGAGATTTACAACTATGCCAGAAAAGCTGTTGATCCTCAAGTATGTATACTAAGGCTCACATTTTGGTCATACCTTTCTCCTTGCATTCTTTCCTGGTAAATTTGTATATGCACATGGATAGCATTTATTGTTTTTGAAATAATGATTTGTTAAATACTATTTATGTTATTATACTATTTAAATACCCCAATTTTTTTTTCGTCTGTTCAATTCTCTGTATTATACTGAGCAGAATGTTGCAAAAACTTTTATGTAGTTTTGGTCAATACGTCAATTTTATAAAAATGAGTTATTGAAGTTGACAAACAAGGCATTAATTTGAATCATTACCAACACTCAAAATCAGTCAAGGGAGCCTGACTCTTAAAAATCAGTCTGCGATGTCATTCGAGGATATTAGTTTCTTGCGAGCCATGAGTTTTTACTGCAATTTTGCCTGAGAGTTTCACCTAACTGACTGCCATAAGTGTGCATTTTTTTAAATGCATCAACAACCCTCCAGACAAGGAAGAGGATAATGTTAAAATCAGGAGCCTATAATTTTACCTATGGAAGTTTGTGTAGCTTCATGTCTTTTCTACAGTATCTTCTTCATACAATGTGAATAATTTTTTGTTCACCAGTGGCTCATCTGCATATGTCGTCTGTGTCATGTTCATATGAGCTTCGTAGGGCCTGTTCAAGTTTGTTGAAGGTCAAAATGTCGGCCTCATAATGCAGCATCTCTGCAGATTCAAACTGGAGTCAAACTCACTTTGCTCCATTTCATTACATCATACAGTTGTAACTTAAGCACTAAAAATTATGTGCATGTCTCTTGCTGTCCTCTGTTTATAGAATCCAAAGCCAATGCTTGTATCAAAGACCCTGTACTTCATATACGTGGTTGACATCACTAGTCCCAGTCTCCTCTCTGCACGGTAGTGGGTGAAAAAATAGTAATGTTAGCGGCCAATAAAAATTGGGATTTATGCCCTGTATAAAACAGTATTTAATCGCACGAAAATGTTTTTAGGGTTTATAGGAACTTAAACTAGACAACAATTTGAGTAATTTGCCATGGATTCATTGATCAGTGACAGGTCAGATCAGAGTAATTGTCAAATTCCATAAATTATTATTTTTTTACAATTTACCTCATTCCTCAGATGGCAAATAATTATTAAAATGCCGGTTCTTAAAGCTTTTGCTCACTAACAGGGTCTGAAATTTACTTTTCAAGTAGGTTGCTCGTTGTTGAATAACCAAAACCATACTGCCACTGGCGAATTCTTAGATGGAACATACTCTCGCTTGTTTTTTCCATTAATTACGCTCCCTTCTAGGATTACTTCACATACAGCAACTCTTATTGATAATATTTTTACTAACAATGTAGAGCATAGTCATTTAAGATCTGGTCTATTAGTTACAGATATTTCAGACCATTTTCCAATCTTCTCCATATCGTCCGATAACACACATATTCAACACTCTGAAGAGGGTATATTTGTGCGCGATAAAAGTGAACGTAACATCTCAGCTTTCTTAGAAGAAGTAGATCGAATTGACTGGCATCGTTTACATGGGTATAATGATCCTAGCACTTGCTATAGTAGTTTTCTTGAAAGATACACCAATGTTTATGACTCGTGTTTCCCGCTTAGGAGGGTGAATAGACGGCATCGTCTCAATAAGCCCTGGATTTCCAAAGGCTTACTCAAATCAATTAAAAAGAAAAATAGTCTTTATAAGCAGTATCTTTCTGATCCGTCTTCTATAAATGAGGCTAAATACAAAAAGTTCAAGAACAAATTAAACCATTCCTTGAGAATTGCTAAACGTCTATATTATGATAGGAAGTTCATTGAGACTAAATCCAACGTGAGAGCGACCTGGAGACTGTTGAACGAGGTCGTAACTCGGAAGAAAACAAGACCTAAACCAAACTCAGTTTTCAGAATTGATGATCGAGAGATTTCTGATCCCATTGACATTGCGAATCGATTTTGTCACTACTTTTCTAATGTTGGGTCAAATCTCGCGCAACTTATACAGTCCCACATATCTGATAAGACCTTTCTCTCTGGCAATTTTCCGCAGTCAATGTTTATAGAGTTAACGACCGAAGAAGAAATCTGTAACATTGCGAATACGTTTCCTTCTGGTAAGGCTGCAGGTTACGACAACATCCCAATGTCTATTATAAAGCGATCCATCAATATTATTGCTTGACCTCTAACGCATATTACGTATTAATATGTCTGTTACTAATGGCATTGTCCCAAAGGAAATGAAAATAGCTTGTGTGGTACCTTTATTTAAATCTGGTGATAAGCCTCTTTTTAGCAACTACAGACCTGTTTCGGTTTTACCTTGCTTTTCAAAAGTTCCTAGAGTGTATTATCTACAACCGTATTTTAGTGTACCTTGAGGACTTTGGTGTTCTATCTGATAATCAGTATGGTTTTAGGAAAAAATATTCTACGAGTCCTGCGTTGGTCTATATGTATGATAAAATATCGTCTGCTATTTACCGCAAAGAACATGCGATCGGAGTATTTCTGGATCTCTCTACAGCTTTTGACACGGTAAACCACAGTATTCTTTTTGAAAAACTAGAATATTATGGAATTCGTGGTCTGGCCCTAGATTGGGTTAAAAGTTATTTTTCCGAGAGGTCGCAATTTGTAGAGTATAATAAGCATAAATCTTCTTTCTCTCAAATAACAACTGGGGTGCCACAAGGCTCAATTCTTGGTCCTTTGTTTTTTTATATTATACATGTATGTCAATGATTTGAACAAGGCTTCGGAACTCGAAGCAATCTTATTTGCTGATGACACTAACTTGTTCATTTCTCATAGTGACCCTGTCTATTTAGTTAATAAATTGAATGGTGAACTAGACAAATTGTCAACTTGGTTTTCAGCAAATAAGCTTTCTCTAAATACATCTAAGACTAACTTCATGATTTTTAAGTCTTGGCAGAAAAAACAAAATTTAGATGATTATCAAGTGATTATCAATAACGAGCCGATCACTCTCGTCTCTACAACTATGTTCCTTGGGGTCCTTTTAGATGACAATCTTACATGGAAACCTCATATCTCTTTTTTGGCTGGTGAAATTTCCAAATCTATAGGATTAATTTATAAATCGAGCTTTTATTTGTCTGGAGACTCCCTGCGCACATTGTATAATTCACTAATACTTCCATATTTAATCTATTGTAATCTAGTTTGGGGGGCCACTTATCAATCAAACCTTTAAAGATTAGTTATTTTACAGAAGCGTGCACTAAGAATAATTAACAAGTCTAGGTATGATGCTCATACTGATCCCATTTTTACTCGTGGATATGCTTTAGCATCCACAAGTAATGTGGCCTTCCGTATGCAAATTAGTCACTCACTCCGGTGTAACCGCTATTGTTACTCGCTATCTTGGCAGCTCGATCTATTAGCCAATCACCAGCGCGAATCGCAACACTACACTGCTCAGAAAGTTGTGACACACCAACCTGATTTCTTTTGGTCGCATTTGCATTGCTGATTTTAGTGCTTTGAACGCATTCTCGCTGCATTCTCAACATTAGAAGCAAGTGTCTGAAGAATTGACAAAATGGTGTTCTTCAAAGGTGAAGGAAAAGATTCTCGACAAATGCACATTGATACAATTAAGACCGATTGTGCACCATGTCCTTGAAGGGTAAGCGATCCGTTCTCTCAATAAAAGATAAACAGCCTATAATTTTGTGATTAGAGAAAGAAGAAAAAGGAACTGATTTGTCAGCTGATTATGGCGCTAGTAAGCAGCAGATCTCTGATGTCCGCAAGAACGAGGAAAACATCATGAAGTTTGCTGACAACTTAGAGAGCAGCAAAGGACTGAAGTGGAAATCGCTAAAAGTTGTCTATGATGAGCAGCTCGATAAAGACCTGTATGCCTGGTTTATTCAATATTCAAGGCATACAGTAAGCTGCACTTTCATCCCAATGTACGGCCAAATGTTTCTGAGCCAGAACCTGACAACATTTCCACTGAACCCATAATGGACATTTTGAATGAAGTTGCCAAACGTGAAGATATCTCTTATTCTGATGTTGAAGACTGGCTTAATGTTGAAAATGAGCTCCCAACTTCACCATAGTTGTCCAATGAACAAATTTTAAAAGCGTTGTTGGACAGTCTTCTTTCAAAGATGAAAGTGGCGACGATGAGAAAGCTGAAGGCCAAGATGAGAAAACTGTTTCGAACTCTGAAGCTGCTGAATGTTTTAAAAAGTGTTTATCATGGATGGAACGACAGAACAATGTTGATGCTATTCAGATTATGCAGCTTTGAAGCATGATGGAATTCTCAGTGCGCATGTGATGTTCTACTTTAATACAAACTGACTTCAACCTTTTAGGCCAAAGGAAAAACATTTTTTATTAATTTTAATTGTTAATACAGATGTGTATAGGTATTCACAACAGACAGTGAAGATGTAGACCATATTGTTTTCCAGACAATTTGGAAATGTGTTGTTTCACGATTAAATGTTGCTTTCTTAATTTATTCACTTTTGTTACTCATTAATATTCATATTTTTGATTATCCGGACTATTTTGTCTAGTCCCAACGAGTCTGGATAATCAAGGTTTGACTGTACGGGTCACTGCTTTTGCAAGTTTCGTGGCTCCTAAAAGAGCCGTTGGTGATGCAAGTATCAGCTTAATTTCAAACTCACATTTCTCGCTGTTAAATAGTGCTAAACCTTCCTTAACACATCTTTTAAATGCTTTATGGTTGCTTTTCTTGAACAGGAGAACGTCACACAGCATGGGCTTTTCATTTCCCCACAAAGTTGCTTGCAGCGTCAGCAACGGTCTGTAACTTCAACAGTAATCAATCGTAATGATTATCGATGGTAAACTGTAGTTCACTCCTGACTGTCATCATCGTTGTCATGATCAAGAGGTACAATGCCATTCATTTGCCTTTGACGAGGGCTACAAGGCTGAATTCTGGGGTGTCTTGCCCTTCTCATGGCATTTCACCAAAACAGAACTCCTAGCAGGATTTGCAGGCTCCTTGAAGGTCCTTGAAAATTGCATTTGGTGCTGGAAAGTCCTTTTGTTGCTCATGCCATCCAGCCCAGGTTAATTAGGGGCTAATATGACAAAAATGTTACTGGCAGAGAAGTAACGGATTCAAATTGGTGTAAAAGAACTGGTAAAAACTATTCCACTGGCTTGATTTTGCACTTTGAGTCCTTGAAAAATGGAATTGTATCCTTGAAAGTCCTTGAAAAGTACTTGAATTTTTTACCCCAAAAATGGATATGAACCCTGTCCTGGCATTGAGTCAAAATCTTCAATCTTGTTCGGGTAGTCATTCTTGGGGTGGAATGATTTGCTCTCCAATTAGTCTTAACATTTGCCATCAGAGAGAATCCTCTTTCACATTAAGAGGTGTGGACTGGGATAAGAAGAACAATCTTTATGACCTTCACTATGTTCCTGAAATTGTCTTGATCTTCAAGGATAATTATTCGCCAGAGGTCATTGTAAGACATTGCTGTATCATTGGCAACCCTTCTCGCCACATAAAGTTTGATTTTTTGTCACTCCAGCATTACAGAAGGAATGTCCCAATCCATTCTGTTCAGCAGATCTTGATAGTGATTGGTTAAGACTTCTAGTTCGTCATTTCCTAAGGGAGCAAGTTGATCTATGTAATGGACAGTTTCTAAAATCAAAAGCGTGCATTGCTTTTAGAATATCATCACTATCAAATGCGTGGAAGCACCTCTGAATGTGAGTTAAGTAGGACTGGAGAACTGCACTTTTGTCAGTCTCAGCCCAGGTTAAGCCTTATGGTCTGTTTAGGAGCTCTTTGCCTTTGTTAAGAGTCCCATCACCAACCTCCTCCATAAATGCTCTTCCCATAGGACCAGGTGTAGTTACAACCAATCTGAGGCCTTAATTGAAGGGTAGCTGCAAGTTTCCTTGTAACATTTTCTTTTGATGTGTGATTCTTCTAGAGTTCTAAAGACACTCTGGCCAACATCTTGTAATGAACCAGGAGAAAATGTAGAAAGTAAGCACGAAATTGGAACAGTTTTTTTAACAAAACCACTTACTTTTGGTTTTGCATTGCTCGATTGTCTATTAATGGCAACTTGTTCCAGGTGTATTACCAGGCATGGCCTATTTCGCGCCTTCGTCTCTGAGACGCTACTTTATGTGAAAGTTAAGCCGATGTATGGATTTTCGTTAATTCTTGAACTGGTTTATAACAGTCAAACTGTGGATGAGAAATAGAATAATTTTGTTTAGATCAGAGTTTACAAGGCTGGAGGAATAGAATGTTTGGTGAAGGAATAACTTCTTACAATTCTGTAGGGAAATCCATACACCGGCGACGGCTGATGAAAAGTGTCCGTCGTACTAAATTGCACGTTATATATAAGAAAGCTAGTTACTAGTTACCAGACCTTTGTGACACAAAACAGTTTTACATAGCGTGCAAATCATGGCCAATCTCTAGAGACCCTCATGATGGGCAATCCATCTCGTGCCTTTTACATTGCATGGTTTGGGAACTTTAATTCCAGCAGCAGCTCCACTTTCCTTGAGGTTATAGTCCAGTTTAAGGGAGAATTGTGGCAAAACTTGTAAAGGCTTAACAACAGTTCTTCAACAGAAGCAAGGTAGACAACTTGTATTATGGCATCTTTAATGCCAAGTTCCAACCTGTGTGTAACACAGTGTGTGGATACAAGGTGTGGAACGTCTTTCTTAATTAGAGCAGACACACCACCTCGCTCTCCCATCATTTACAGATGCTCTTTCAGCCCCAAATCCAACTGTTTTCTGGCACCACTGGTTATGCTCAAGATTTAGTTCCTCGTGGAATGCATTGTTCGCAGCATTAAGTATGCCTGCAGCATTTGATCTCGGAGGGGCCTGCAGTGAAAGGTACTTTGTCACTGATCGGCCATTTTCCAGAAGCCTGAGATACATTATTTTTTTTGTCTACAAGAGATACATCAGTAGTAAATGGTTTGAACCCAGGAGTTATATCAAAACTTACCAAAATACAATCTTCCGGGTGAACGTAGTCCTGAGAAGGACCGTTGTTTATGGTACTGACTGACGTTTCAACAACCTGGGCGGAAGTCATCTTCAGAGGCAAGTGATTGTAGTACCCAAGGACCGCAAGTACAAACACAACACTCTTATTTATGGCGGCGATGTTCTTCCTTCTTTTTCTACCAAGAGGACATGCTTATACCCATATATGGACAAGCCAAATGTGGCAAACACCACAGTGATATGATCCGTGTCAGTGAATCTGATATAGAAACTCTGGTCTTACCTGATTGGTCGGTAGAAACGTAATCTTATTGGTCTGTCAAGTGAACTGTGATGTTGTTGGCTGAGAAGACTGTAATACATCAGTTTAAGAATCTATCAACAATGAAAACAAGTCTGATGACAAGTCAGCCTTATATGCCTCAGCAATAAAGTGAACTAGCTGTGCTCCTTGTTTATCATTGGGACAGGTTGATCCTAGTTCAACACTCATAGATTCCATAAGGTTACAAAGTCTACAAAAATCCTTTTGGCCTGTGCAATATAATATGCTGTCTTAAAGAACTTTCAAAGTTATCTTTGTCATTTGAAGGATTTTTTTTAATTTTGTACATATTTTATTTACATAAGTAAAAAAGAAAAATTTATGGGACTGGGGGTGGGGAGTAGATAAGAAGCTAAAGGGGAGGGGTGAGGTACGAAGGATGGGGGGTAATGAGATCCAGAGTGTGGGGATGGTAGTGTGTGGGAGGAGAACAGAGAATGAGTGAAGAAAGAAACAATTTTTTGATGTGATTTATTCTTTTTGAGACCCCCTCCAAAAAAAACCAAGCACCAATTTTTTAACCACACCCCCAAAGGAGGAAAATCCCTTTTTTGGACAGTTGATTGAAAAAATGACCTAGGTTAATATTGAGTTTACCTACGTTGAAGAAAACGAAGTAAAGCTAAACCTGACCTGTAACATGTACATGATAACCACATGCATATGCTAAACCAATGTGCTAAACTATATACATTATAAAACTTGTCGCCATGCTTCTAAAATGAGTCATAGTTTAATATTCTGTGCTTAAAATCCTTAAAAGTAGTTGTTCTAAATGAATTCGGAAGAGTATTTAGCAGAGAGTATTTAGCAGCTAAATATGAAAAAGAATGCAGGCAGTAAGTTGTTGTTTTCAGATCAGGAAGAGACTATAATTACCACGTAAATTATAGCTTGTAGAGCGTAGAGTAAACATATTACTTAAATATCCTGGATAGCTACTAAAAAACAGACTCTTATGTAGTATAGCCAAGAAATTCTGAAGGCGTCTAATATACAGAGTTTTAGAATTGCTTCTATCCAATAAAGTGCCCTAGGGTGAGTTATGGAGGGCCATTGTCGCTTCTGAGGGTCTCGGGTAAGCCATGCGTACGAAACATGCTTTCCATGTACTTGATTGCGTTTTCTGCATTTGTCTTGCTGAGAAAAGCTTCTTCAGGCCACTTGGAGTAGTAATCGACTACAACGAGTAAATGTCCCTTGTTAGGAATTTCCAGTAGGTCAACTGTGATCTCAGACCAGGGACCTTGAGGTAGTGGCGATGACCTGATGGGGTCTGGCGGAACTTTTTGGTCTCGGAGCTTGTGCAATAGCTTCCACTTTGTCAGTGGATACCTGCAATCCTTCTTGAGACTTGTTC
This sequence comes from Astreopora myriophthalma, assembly GCA_014634185.1. Classification (NCBI taxonomy): domain Eukaryota; kingdom Metazoa; phylum Cnidaria; class Anthozoa; order Scleractinia; family Acroporidae; genus Astreopora; species Astreopora myriophthalma. Next base: position 4,445,647 of record BLFK01000134.1, on the reverse strand, counting down.
CCAAGGTACTCCATGGAGGTTACACCAATTTGGCACTCTTGGTAATTCAAAGTCAAGCTGTTTTCTTCTAGTTTCTTCTTCACACGATGATCCAGTCTCTCATCATGCTCTTCTTCTGTGGCTCCTGCTACTCATTTGTCGTCATGAATGTTATGAGAACCTGGACAGTCCTTGAGGATCTGCCAAATAATGTGCTGAAATTTCTCAGAAGCCAGTTGTAAATCTGAAACTGGATTAAATTAAATAAATAAAATAAATAAATAAATAAATAAATATCACAGTATAGGAAACCTATCAAAACTCTGCATCACTGTCATGTTCTATATAGTGTGACATTGTTGAAATTAGCAAGTGATGTAATGTTTGTTTTTTGTGCTCTTCTTCTGTGGCTCCCGCTACTCATATGTCATCATGAATGTTATGAGAACCTGGAAAGTCCTTGAGGATCTGCCAAATAATGTGCTGAAATTTCTTGGTAGCCATATTAACACCAAATAGGAGACGCTTGTAGCAGTAAAGGCCACTAGGTCCGGCAAAGGTGGTGATGTCTCGGGATTCTGGAGCAAGTTCAATTTGGTGAAATGCCATGTTCAAATGTAATTTGGAAAATACCTTTGCACCAGAAATTTCTTGTAAAGTCTCTTCGATGGTTGGCACGGGGTGCTTTTCCCTAAGTATTGCTTGGTTAGCCTGCCGCATGTCCAAGCAGATGCGCACATCACCATTTGCTTTCTCAACAGCAACTAGGGGGTTAATCCAACTTGTTGGGCCATTCACTTTCTCAATCACATCAAGCTTTTCAAGCTCCTCCAACTTCTCAACTACTTTCTCTTGTCTGCTGAAGGGGATTCTCCTCATGGCTTGAGCGACGGGAAGACTTTCATCAACATGCAGTTTCAGTTGGAAATTCTTTAGCTTTCCCAGGCCTGTAAACACTTGGGGGTAGTTGGCCTTTAGAGAGGCTTTCTTATCAGTTGGAAATTCTGACCCGCAATAACGAGTGAGCATGCCAACCTTCAAAATGCCTAACTTTTCAGATGTACGATGGTCTAACAATGTGTCAGCAGTTCCCGGCATAACAAGAATTTCAGCTTCCCACGACGTTTGTGTATCTGGAACACAAATGTCCAACGTGCACTTTCCTAAGAGCTTCAAGGGTTGCCAAGGTGCATAAGCATAAATTTTCCTGTCAGTTTCTAACAACTCAATTTTTCCATTTGACACGATCGAAAACTTCCTCAGACATAATATGACAGGTTGCACCAGAGTCTATGATGACACTGACGGTTTGATCTTCGATACCTATGTTCAAAGTACTTGACTCACCATCTGTGGTGCTGAAAACATAGTATCCAGTTTCGTCATCCTCACTGTGTGGCTGTTCGCTTATGTTTCTTACTCCTTGTTGTTTTTCAGCCGATCGATCCAAATTTCTCCTGTCACCTCTTCCTTTGGACTGCTTCTCTTGTTTTGTATGACAACAAACTTCCATATGCCCTTGTTTTCCGCATTTCCTGCAGATGTGATTTTTAGAAACTTTGCAATCTTTTCCCATGTGACCAGGTTTATCACACTTCCAACATTTGCCAAGAAAGCATTGCTTAACACTGTACCGTTGATAACTCTATGTTTTACCACGGTTCTTGCTGGTGCGATTGACTTTTTCTTTGCTTAGGAGGATCAATGCTTCTAGGGTGAGTTATAGTCCTTTAGTATGAATCTAAGATTGCACTTGTTAAGATAGTCTCCTTTTTCAGTTTGACGTGCACCACAAAAATGCCATTTGGACGAACAATAATTGAAGTGTGGCAAGATAAAAGCCTTGTGCAATCTAAGGAGGGTATCCCTCGAAACTAGCTTACAAAATCTAAGCATTACGTTAAACTGGTTGTTTGTCTGCTTGCAAGTAGTGAATATATAATTAGCAAAAGAAAGCTTATCACCCATATTTATTCCGAATATATCTATCAAATGTTTTAATGGAAACCAAAATTTGTATTCAGTTTTTCCCAGTATCATAGCTTGATGTTTAGTCTCATTCACCATCATGCCATTGTTGCCATACCACTGGTTTACAATTTTGACTTCACGAGAAATAGTCCTCTGAAGCCACTGGGTCGATGTTTGAAACATGTATCTGATGATCATTCGTGTATGCACTCAGTTTCGCCCCTTTAACATGATAGAACAAGTCATTAATAAATAAATCCCATCACACTCCCCTGAGGAACTCCTCTTTTGACGCCTTTCCAGGGGGGAGGGTATCCCCAATCTTAACTCGCTGCTGTCTCCTTGACAAGTAATCCGTAAGTAGTGCACAACGTCCCTCTCCAACACCACAATCCTCGAGTTTTGCCAGAAGTACATGTAAATGACGTTGAACAAGATCAAATGCTTTAGATGGATCCATAGACACGACGGTGACCAGTTCCCCTCTATCACGCATGCTCCTCCAATCCTCAGTCAACCTCAACAGTGCTGTCTCATAACTGTAGAACTTTCTATAAGAGCTGACGAAATCCAACAATTGCACGGTAAAAATCACTCAGCTGCGCAGGTAACAACCTCTCACATATATTGTTAAGCACAAGTAGGACTGTGACAGGTCTATAGTTTACTTTATTAAATTCATCGCCTTTTTTAAAGAAAGGAGTTACCTGACCCAATTTCCAAACCCTAGGGTAGCAACCTTGATTGATAGAGGCATTAAGAGTGTTAGCAATAGGCTTAGATATCACATTTGCCGATTCCTTGACAAGCCTTGACGGCATCATATCACGACCGCACAATTTGCGAGTGTTGATATCTAAAAGCGATCTTTCAACCTGTGTTTAATTTTTATAATGAAAATGAAAACAAAGTGGCACGTTCGTGTCCCTGGCTGCTATGTTCACAAATGGCGGTGATGCTTGGATGGTTTTCAAAGTCTTCACCATAATCCTTTTCACATATCAACACAGCACTGTCCGTTGGCCGACAGGTTTTTCAGGGAGCTCGTCTTCACAATTACCGCACTGTCAGCAATTTGAATAAAGTAGTCATCGAAAAGCTGTGTGATTTCTTTCTTTTCGTTTCTGACAATGTCAAATGGAGGCGGAGTGAAATGGTTCTTAAGGTATTTAATTTTTTTGTGGGACTGAAGAGTTCTTGGATCAACTTTCCCACTAACGATGTCCCCGACATCAAAGTAGGATACTACATGCTGATCAGTGAAAGAAAATTGGGAAACACCTATAAACCAAGGAAGTTGTTTATTGATAAATCGTCAAATTGATTTTTAACAGACTGATATAGAAACTGAACACTGGCAAGCTAAATGATTACTTTATCTGATAAATGTTTCTTAACTGAGTCAACATACTGCACCCTTTAATTAAGCATTGTTGACAGTGATATCAAATTCGCTTGCTAAGGATAAAAATTCTGATCGATTTACTATATTAAGGTCTAAGTTGAGAACGGAAAGCTTGCAAAGTGTTTTGTGACTCTAAAGATAGCTTGTTTCCCTTTACACTGAGGAAAAACAGATTTGACAGCGGCAGTACAGACTGCAAGAGCTCACCCTCGTGAATAACTACCCTGTTAACGGAAAGGAAAGTTAAATTTTTACACAAAGAAACTGGGGATATGTCCTTCCATGCAATGCAATCATTTAGGATCAAATACTCCAACTGGCACGTGCCTTGCAAAAAGGAAAGATTAGATACCAACTGGCCACTCAAATTTAAATAGTTAAGGCCATGAGACAAACATAGACTGTTACAAACAGAATGAGCTGTAGATTGTCTCCTTGAATCGATGTTTCTTGACATCAGTATAGGCTACTGAGAGATATCTGAAACCCTGTGCGTGATTTATGATTGTCTTTAACTGATCCTCGCTTAAATGAGTGATGCCCCATTCATCAAGGCAAACATTGGTCCACAACATGTCACTTTCAGAGATGTCTCCATCTTCTGTATGCGAGCCTTACCTTGTTTATCATCTCTTTAAGACTAAAATACTTGAATACGACACATAGAAGCTGATCTGGTAACGCTGGGATGAGAAAAATTAAAATTGTCAAATTATGGGGCTAAAACTTTGTTGAAAACTGAAAATGAATTTTAGATGACACGCTGTCTGTATGAAGAGTGAAAGAAATGCTTTGAAAAGATTACGAAATAGATTGGCTTCGATAACAAAACTTAACTGAGATCGTCGTGTTCTTTGACCAAAGCAAAAATAACAAATCATGAGAAATTAAAAGTGGATTTCCACTGTCACGTAATTTTACGCACGTCAATGGGCGTGAATTTAACTGGCTTTTCGTGTGTGATGGCTTGCGCCTGCAGAAACTAAGAGTTGAACCACATTCAACTTTTTCCACAGACGCAAGCCATCCGTACATTTTTTCTATTTATTTTCTATTTTGTTTCGTTTTGGACGTGGTTTTTACGTGAATTGAGACCAATGAGATGCACGTTTGACAAACTTTTGCAAAGCAAGCGCAAGCCCGAGCGTCACTACAAAATGCCGCGTTTGGATGTTAAGTCTGAAATGAAAATGTAAAACATTTTCGATAAACCGTGCAAGAATGCTAAAATAATAATAAGGTAAACATAATGCTGATAGTAACCTATAAAGCAGCGAAAAGTACCTAACTAACAGCGTCATTTGTTCCTAAATGCAGTAAAATAAGTTAAAACATATTTTAATACTGAGTTCTTCTCAGATGCCAGGTCTGTAAATAATTGGCTGTGTTGGTTTTGTTTTCCTCAGGCTTGTTTAGATATTCAGTTTTACGTACCCTAGCCAAAAAACCTTCCACTAAGACTTTGGCATCAAAATCAGAAAGCTTGAGTAAAACGACAAATGTATAAATGTTTACTTCTAAACCATAGTCACTAACATTTCTCAGGAAATGGAATAAAAGCATAAAACAACGTACCGTTTTCAAATTCCATGGCTTCGGCTTCAGCTTCAGCTTCTTCACCGTTAAGTGTTTCATTTTCAATTTCACTGGATTTGACTGGTTGAAAGAACGTGGTTATCGGCTGAGTTGTTGCCATAATTGTCAACCAGCTGAGAAAGCACAGACGACCACGTGTTTCTCAATGTGTGAACGCCGGTCGCCATTGGCGTGGGAAATACTGCTTTGCGAGCAGAGACGAACGGATCATAACAGGGTACCCAAAAACAATTACATTTTTGAATATCCCTGGAATTTAGTTTAGTGGAAAAATGCCACGCACGCTTCATTAAAAAAATCAGCCAGTTAAAAAGTGATATACGATCCTATTGATGTAAGAATTTCAGTCTCAAAGTTGTAGGCGTCAGGTCCGATAGGGGGGGGGGGGACACCCCCTGGATCCGCCACTGAGTGGACATTGCTTCAAAAATCGACGTAAGCTCACTTGTCCACTGAAATTTTGGAACAGATGGCGGTCTGTATATGCCAACAACTGAAATCCAGGCTTTTCCCAGTTTAATCTTGATAACAATCATCTCGGTTCTGAAAGTCAACTAATGTTCAGAGGATAATCCTGTAAGCTGTTTCACTCTCACAAAATACATGGAACAATGCCATGTTATTAGCGGGAGTTGAAGTATTGTTTCACTCTTCATGGAACAGCGATCTCTCTAATGGTGTTGTTCACACCAATCTGTTTAATGGCTCTGCTCGTATTACATTCTTCCGATATTCACGGATCAGCTACTACGTTCCACCCGAGTTCCCAGGAATTCTGAATATGTTTGATTTCTTGTGCCGGTTACACCTACGTAGGCACAGGCGTCCAATAGCCTACTATGCAAACTCATGTGCCTTATTCCATCAAGTGTTATGTGGCGATCTGGTCTTCAAACTCAATCCTGGTCCTGATGGATGCGGTATATCAACAATTGGGAAATCACGTCATCAAAATAATGGAACTTTACGGGTGCCTCAATCACGTTCTTCATTGTCTAAATCAACATCTAGGAATGTCTGAAACTTTACTAAAGTGCATTGTTTGCCTGCCAACTACGTGAATGGGGTCTTTTTGTCATTTTGTCACATGAACGCTCAGTCGGTGTGCAACAAGACAGCCAATTTTGTAGATTATGTCTGTGAATGTAAATATGACTTGGTTGTGATTACCGAGACGTGGCTCCAGCCCCATGATGATGCCGTAAGATCAGAACTGTGTCCTTCTGGTTACAAGTTTATTGACTTTCCACGACAAGAACAGATAGGTGGAGGCATTGGACTACTGTATAAAGATTCACTTTGTGTCAGCAAGACTCGAGACGGAATTCAAGAGTTGCTTGAATTTTGCGACTTGTTGGTCCAAACGTTGACTTCCTGCAAGATATGGCTTGTGATCGTCTACCGTCCACAGAATTCTGATGACCACTGCAGGGTTCCCATTTACACTTTTCTGACGGAGTTTTCTGACCTGATAGAGTCCACTGTTCTATCTAAAGAGCCTTTGTTTGTCGTTGGTGATTACAACATACATGTCGATGTTCCTAATGACACTGGTGCACTTAAGTTTTTAGATCTGCTTGAGTCTCTCGGGTTGGAGCAGCATGTGACAGAGCCAACGCACATACATGGTCACACCCTGGATCTTGTTATAACAAGAAAGATTGAGGATATTTTTGTGACTGAGGATATTTTTCAGAAGGAAATTTTTCAAAGTATCAGGTGATGAGTCTGGGTATGAGGAATTGTCACAAGGATCTACACATCGTTATTAATGACATCGTAATTGATCAGAAATCGGAGATAACACTCTTAGGAGTTACTTTAGACGATCAACTATCATTTTTGAATCATGTGAGCAATGTTTGTAGAAAAGCCTCCTGTCAAATGGGTTCTTCTGAGATTACGCAACCTTATTCCGACATCAGCTAAATTACACATTGTCAAATTTGCTATACTACCTCATCTCACATACTGTCAGACTGTGGCATTTTTGTCGTTCTTCTGATACCAGAAAACTAGAACGAATTCAAGAACGAGCAATACGCGCTGTTTATTGTGATAATAAATCGACGTATGAGGAACTCTTGCAAAGAGCGAGACTACCAACACTTTATACGCGAAGACTCCAAGCTATTGCAACCATAATGTATAAAGTCAAACATGGTCTGGCCCCTCCTTACATTGCTGACTTTTGTTGCTAGTAATTCTCAGTATCATCTTAGAAACTCTGATTTCGTCATACCAAGATTTCGAACTGTTGCTTATGGCAAACACAACCTGACTTATCTAGGCCCTGTCATTTGGTCTTGACAAATCTACCCGATCGTCTGAATCATTAGACACTTTTAAAAAACGCGTTAAAAAGGTTAATTTTACAAGCCTGCTGGATTATACTTGCAAAGACTGTCTTTTATGCAACAACTAACAACTGATCTTCAGATAATGCATGACTCATTACCTATTCAATATATACACATGTAAATATATTTCATAATTGATTTTAATGCATGACTCACCGTTCATTCAATATATACATATGTACAGATATTTCTATTTTATTTACCTGATGATTAATTTTTAGCTAGGTGTCCCCAATTAGTATACACTGTATGCTAGCGATTTCGACACATTAATAAAGTTCTTACTTACTTACTTACTTGCTGAGTCCACCACATGCCTGTCGTTATTTCTCCGATCATGCAGCTGTACATTGTGATGTTGCCTTCAGTAAGCCTTCATGTCAGACTAGGATAACAAAGTTGAGGAAAACTAAATCCCTGGATGCTGAGAGCCTGTCGAACGATGTAGTACTTACAGTGCTATGTGATCGAGGTAATGGCGATCCCATCACCCCATTGGACTTGGATGTACTCGTAGAGGATTACACGACCACACTCTCTCAAGTTCTTGATCGTCATGCACCTTTAAGAACCAAAACAGTGCAGGCTAGGCCCAAGGTACCCTGGTATACCAGTGAGATAGCTGAGGCAGAAAGGCGACGCCGGAAAGCAGAACGGAGATTGAGAAGAACACGATCACAGGAAGATTTGCTGGCATTCAAGAAACTCAAGAACCACGTTACTTATATAAGTACACAGAATAAGCGTGCTTTCTACTCAGACTTTGTGAACGACAATAGTGAAGACCAAGGAAAGCTATTCAGGGCCACTCGATCATTGTTACTTCCGAGGAACGAGTTGTGTTTTACAGAATACACGGACAACTCAATCTTAGCCAACGATATCGGGCGGTTTTTCAACCATAAGATTGCATAGATTCGGGCAGAGCTTGATGTGTGCACTCTTCATCCTGGGGCGGTGGCTGAGGATACAGGCGATAGGAAACTTGATGATTTCAATATGTACTCTGTGGAAGATCTGAGGAAGCTGGTCAGTAGGTCATCGAAGAAAAGCTGTCAACTTGATCCTATGCCGACAAATTTAGTAGTCGATATGTCCGATATGCTTCTCCCCATCACTAATATCATGAATTCTTCACTTTCCTTGGGACACTTTCCATCTGAATGAAAGAAATGAGTATGAAGTGCGGGTTATGATCTTCATAATCATTTCTTTCATTCATCATTCCTTTCACGGGAAAACATGCATGAGCCCAACAAATTGACCTGCTCTCAACTGTGTGGCTTCATAGCTCAGTTGGTAAGAGCGCTGCACCGGCATCGCAGAGGTCGTGGGTTCGAATCCCGTTGGAGTCACTTGAATTTTTCAAGTGCACATAAGGGACAATTGCTTAAATTGTCCAGAAAGTGCGAGGATCATTTTTTCAGCTCACTTTCCATCTGATTGGAAAACGGCCCTCGTGGATCCAAGACTGAAGAAGGCCAAGCAAGGGACTTCTTTATCCAATTTAATACCTCTGAGTAATCTGCAGTACCTCTCTAAATTGGTTGAAAGGGCAGTTTATGATCAGACAACCGATAATGTTACTCAATCGGGCTTGTATCCCATCCTCCAGTCAGCCTATCGACTGGGTCACAGCACAGAGACTGCCCTATTGAAGATACAGAATGACATACTAGCTGCAATGGACAATCAACGAGTTACTCTCTTGGTATTACGTTGTACGCAAGTAAGCTCTTCGATGTTGTTGAATCCCATCTCCCTAATGTTCACGCATACGCTGATGATACGCAGCTCTATATCCCATTTAAGCCGGATGGTTCTGCCTCTGAGACGGATGCTGTTGACGCTTGACAAGCTTGCATCAGGGACATAAGAACCTGGATGGTCCAAGACAAACTTCAGCTGAACGATGCTAAGACCGAGTTTCTTATTATAGGTACACGCGCACAGTTAAATAAGGTTACGATAAATGACTTGCAAGTAGGTGAGGTAAAGGTTTCTGCTGTCTACTCTGTTAGAAATCTTGGTGTTTGGTTTGATGCAAACATGAATATGACCACACATATTAACAGCATATGTCAGAATATTTATTACCATCTACACAACATCCAGCGTATTAGAAAGTATTTATCATTTGACAATAGGAAGTCCATTGTACAGGCTATTATAATGTCACGATTAGATTACTGTAACGGTCTATTATATGGTACGCCCGCTGTTCATCTTGGTAAGCTGCAACGCCTGCAGAACGCGGCAGCTCGGCTGGTATGTGCTGTATCCAGGTATGATCATATCAAACCATCTTTAATCAACCTGCACTGGCTTCCAGTTACTTACAGAATAGAATTCAAGATAGCAATGCTAGTTCACAAATGTATCTACGGCGTCGCACCACAATATCTTTTAGACTTTATAAAATCAAAGAGAGCTCGTGGTATCAGTTGAGATCATACCGGGGCATACTCCTAATGGACAATACTGTACCTATAGAACAAAAAAGACACTTGGGGATAGGGTGTTTGAAAATGCTGCGCCCAAAGTATGGAACCGACTCCTTCTATAAGTTAGACAATGTCAATCATTGAATACTTTTAAAGTTTTACTAAAGACACATCTTTTTAAATTAGCTTTTTATTAGTTTTTATTACCTTATATTTTTACTTTTATTGTTTTCCGAAAATTGTAAATTATTATTATCATTATTTGGATTAGCCATTTATTACTTTAAGATTTTAGTGTTGTAATGCGCATTCGATCATATCTTTATTGCATGTTAGAAAAACTTATACCTAAGAAAGAAAGACATATGAAACTGACTAGATTTTTACTTTCATGATGTTTCGAAGTCATCATAACTCCATTATCAAGTGATAAATGAATACAAGTGCTAGAGTTTAAATAGATGGAAAGCATAATTTGCATACTAGGTGTTGTAAAGAATGTTATACAAATAACTTCGCCTTGATTGAGTCACAGACATTTAGAGAAGGTGACAATTCCCTAATGTACAACATTTCATAAATTAACAAGAAGCTACAGGTAGCCTATACTCTAGCCTCCCTTTTAGCCGATTTAAAAAAGAGTATTAAGCATGGTTAATTTTACGCTAGAAAGCTGGTAGCAAATAGTAGCCTGCCTTAGAAACTGGTCAGTGAAACATTCCACATCGATAGCGATAGCATCGACAAAACTCGGATCCTAGAATGTTGCACGCACTAAAAATGTTACAATACACATTGATTTGACTCAAAATTGGGAATCGGATGCTTGACAAGTTTTTGCGATGGCATTTTGATGACATTTCATCAGGAGTAATTGTACGATGTAAGGAGCTGGCTAAAGATGGCTGACTGGTCACATCATACAACCGGATATGGAGAAGTGATAGTTTCTGGTCAAGTAAAGAAGGTATTAATAGATGGTTTTACCCCCTGCACGCGACGTTAGCTCGATGGCCTTGTGGACATCGCTATTGCCTTTGATGCAGGAGAGCGCAGGTTCGAATCCCAGTGCGTACACTCATTTAAAAAGCCCGCTCAAACTGATACCGATAGTAATCGATAATTGATTGGAAAATTGTGACCTGAAAAAAAATCAAACACGAAAACATAACTCTAGCCGCCTACGGCTAGAGTAATAAAAAGTCATATTTAGTCTTACATTTTTGTAAGACTTTAAAGTGCTGATTGATATTATCAGGCAAACAATCGTGTTTATTAGTGAAATGTTTCTTGATGCTAGACAAATTAAGTTTATGTTCATCACAACGTTCGTGTAGGTGCCTCATAGTAAAACCAATATAGTTTTCATCACAAAAACTACATTTAAACTGATAAACTACATGCTGTTGGTTAACCATTGATGGCTTCTTTTCTGTGATCTTAAGTTCGTCCTCTAACTTCTTACTAAGAAACACAGGTTGGAAACTAAGGTTTATTTTGCTTCCAAGGTCTTTAAGCTGACGTCTAACGGTATTGGCCGCTTTCTGATCTTTCAATCCCAGCTTGGTCAGTAAATAAGTCCTTCAGTCTTAGAAGTACTTTGGTCAATATGGTGATTCCAACTCTTCCTCTTCCACAAGCTCTGGTCTAGTTCCCCCAAGGCATTAATCCCTATCATATACTGATTTAAACTTTATATTTTATTGCATTTTCAGGTCATTCTGACTAGATATGAAGTGCCAAGAGGTGGGTGCAACTTTGCCTGTACTCAGGGTTTGCACTTGAAAGTCTTTGAATTTCAAAACTAAAAACTCAAGGCCTTGGAAGGCCTTGAAAATTGCATTTGGTGCTGGAAAGTCCTTGAAATTGGTATTGTTCACCGCTTCCAACCCAGATGGTTAAGTGGTTATACAACGAAAATGTTTCTCGCAAAGAAGTAACAACACAAAGTAGTAAAAAAGACTGGTAACAACCCATTCCACTGGTTTGGTTTTGCACTGCATTGAGTCCTTGAAAAATGAAAATTGTATCCTTTAACGTCCGTGAAAAGTTGTTGAATTTTTTACCCCCAAAAGGTATGAATCCTGTGTATATCTTATAGTTTCTTGACCAATATGGTTGTGCTCCCATGTTGAATCCTGTACATGTAGCAAGTTCTTCACAAGAGTTTGCTTTGCCTAATGGAACTTTGTCTGACTAAGGTGCTGTGCAAGTACATGTACCAAATAATTGACTGGAAATAGGTAACCTGGAAAAGGGAAAATAATTGATATCAACTGGCTTGACTTTGAAAATAATTAATATAACTGGCTTGACTTTGAGAACGAGGTGTCCACAATGTGTCCTTTAAGTCAGTCCATCCCTTGAGAAATAATATTCTATTGACAAAAATTAATGCAAAGTGACATGGAAATTATCCAAGAATTGTATTTAATTAGTTGTTAAAAACAGGATTTCGCCTGACATGAACGATAACAATGTGGAGAAAATCAATGTTACAATAGTTAATTATTGAGGAACATTTAGGTAACAAGTCGGATATACACAAGGTAGAATATATGTGAATTCAAATGGTTTAGGTGTTGTTTAAGACTTGAATAAAAGCTTAATAATTTTTTGTTTTTGGTACTTAGCTGGCTTGAACTTGTTTGCCAAACATGCTGCACAGTTCAAGGAATACATTTCTAAAGACTATGAGGTTAGTAATTTACTTGGTGCATGCTAAAATTTCCCTTTTTGTCAGTCATTCCTGGCTTGAAAAAAATTACCTGCTGAATACAGTGTGTGGCTGTACGTTTCGAGTTGTTTCTCCCAAATGTTGGTCATGCCCAGGATTAGCATAACTGATAATTCAAAAAACCTTGCTCTTGTGTGTAAGCATGAAGGCATAATGAGGAGTTTTTCAAAAACCAATTACAGTTGAACCTCAATTATCCAGACTTTTTCTTTGGTCCCAATTTTTTAATTAATATTAGGTAGTAAAGAAGGAGATCTGTGGGAGTGGTTTTCGTGCAGTAAAGACCTTGAAAAGTGCAGGTTTCCTTCCTAAACTCATTGTTCAGGATGAAATGTACTCTACAAAATTTTTATTGGCCCAGAGAGTTGTTGCTAAGTGAAATTTTTGCTCTTGATTAACTCGTTTAGCATGGTATGCAAAGCACACAAGCTAGCGTCACAAAACATTTTAGAGCGTGATATTCCGATCATCATGTCCACAAAGTGTAAATGATCCATTCTTTCGATACAAGATAAACAGGCAATTATTCAACGATTAAACAAGGGAGCAAAAGGAACAATATTCACTCGAATATGCCATCAGCAAGCAGCAGATTACAGATATTTGGAAGAACAGGAAAAAATCATGATCTTTGCCGATACCGAGACAAGCAAAGAACTGCAGTGAAAAGCATTGAAGATTGCAAGCAATGAACACAGCTAGATAAAGCTGTTTACACTTGGTTCATTCAGCGAAGAACATCTGGCACTCCAGTCTCTGGTCCTCTTCTCCAGGAGAAAGCCAAGCATGTTTACAGTCAGTTACACACACAGACAGCCATAGGCAACGCGACTGAATCATTCAGTGCTTCAACGGAATGGTTAGAGAAATTCAAAAATTTTCATGGCGTAAGAAACATTAGCATCGAAGGTGAAAACCTTTCTGCAGCTGAAGAAACTGTTGTGCCTTTTTTGCAGAAACTGCTAAAAGTGATCAAAGAAAAAGGTTTAATTCCCGAACAAATCTACAAAGTATGCTGATGAGACTGGATTTATCTGGAAATGTTTACCACAAAGAAAGCTTGTGTTGTGCCATGAAAAAAACCACTCCTGGCTTCAAGAAAGCGAAGGATTGCTTGACTGTCCTTGGTTTTGCAAATTGCCACTGGAACACATAAACTGAAACCTGTTCTGATTGGGAAATTTGCTAAGCCACGCTGTTTTAAGAATGTAAACATGGAAGCCCTTGCAGTCATTCACAAGTCACAGAGAAATGCTTGGATGAAGTCAGAGATTTTTGCCAAGTGATTTAAAAAAAGAATTTGTTCCAGCTGTTAAACGCTACCAGCAAGCACAAAACATGAATTCACGTAAAGCACTGTTGCTGATGTATAACTGTTCTGCTCATCGCGTGGAGCTGAAGAGCCTTGATTGTTCTGTTGTGTTTGCTTCTGCCTCCAAACACAACTTTGCTGATTCAGCCTATCAATCAAGGGATCTCACAAGCAATGAAGAGCTGTTACAAGAAGAAACTCCTCCAGAAAGTGATTTGAAGTCAGTCAAGACTTTGATCACACATGCATGCATGCATGCATGCACACACACATAGTTATTATTTTTCGCATAAAATTACACAATTGGGCATGCCTGCAGGTACATTGTAGGAAAGGCTAATATACAGTAGGTGGGTCATGCCTTAAGAATGAATTACAAAATGACTACCCACAAAGGTTGACAAAAAGAAAGGAGAAAATAATCATGAGTAAATGAAAACAAAATGAAAAGCTGTTATGTTACTTGATCTAACATGCATGCTAAAGACATGAACAATTACTATCTATGCTAACTATGAAGGGACAGATTAGGAGGAACATTACCAGAATTTTACTTTTTGTATAATCATTGGAAAATTTAAAGAAGAATTTTGGAAACCAAAGATATTAATTAAAATTTGCTTGATCTTTCTTTTAAACAAGTTTTTGGAAAGATGTCTTATTGCTAGAGGCATTTTGTGCCATACTTTTACTCCTGTTCGAGAAAAGGAATTAGCGTGAGCCTAGAAGGCTCAATTGGAAAAGGAGATAAAACGAAGGGCTTGTTTTGTGCGGGGTTAACTAGAAGCTTGTCAAGGTAGGACTTACATGCCTGACCTCAAGCTGTTGGGCTGTAAGTTAAATAGAGAGCTATCACAGCTTAATATATTATTAGTAGGGTATGCTTTGGTACAAAGTGTCATTATTTGTCTATTAATCCTATGATTCTACTCATTTTAATGGCCATATGATCAAGATGGTGTGTCCATGACAGATTCTTGTCAATTAAAATCCCAAGGTATACTCTTTATGCTTCAGAGCCACATTCTTATTTTGTTCATCATCAAATATCACGAGTTTAGGCTGATAAGCAAGTTTCCTTTGAGCAGGATAAAATAAAATGATTGAAATATGATTTATTTATCATAATCAAACTTTGTGTTTGTTGCGGTGCAATAGTTTAATTGATTTGGAGCAATAAGGCCATGAGTTACTACTTAAGCACAGTTTTGTTCTGCAAGACTCAATACCCTTTTTTTCCCAGCAAGATTTTGGGATGCAGGGCACTGATTTTATCAGGCTTTTCAATTTGAATGGCTAACATATCTCTTGCTTTAAAAGTTCTTTTAGCCTCCTGGTTTTTGGTTGTTTGCTGGATCGTCTTTTCATTGTAGGCACACTGATTGGAGATTATTTTCTACCTCTTGGCTTGTCTTTGGTCATTCAGTTAGTTGACTGATGTTTCCTCTTTGTCAGCTAGTGGTCCTGCTTGTTCTTTCTCAGGGTGCTGCTTTACTTCTCTGTGAGCTTTAAAGCCAAATATTGCTTCATACAGAGCAGTATGTATGGCCCTGTGGTATGTAATATTCATGGTATGCGTGTAGCTTGCTTCATTGGTGAAGTGGCAATACTCAGTCCAAGGTGTTTGTTTCCCTTTCTCATGATGATCGCTCTCATGTCCTCTTTTCACGTTCTGTTAGAGCATTCAACAAGACCTCATGTTGTGGGTGTTCCTTCACTTCCATGCTTTAACTTAGCCATTCTCTTGCACAGAATTTTGAATAATTTCATTCTTACATTCTTTCCCATTGCCCCAAAGTGTAATAGCCGCGAACTATATAGGAGGCGATACAGCTAGAGCTTCTTAATTGCTTTCTTTAATAACTCAACAACATGGTGGGAACAACGTACAAAAGATTGCAAGGCACGATGGTTCCTTACGTGACTGGAAGTGCATGAATCATATATCGTCACATCCCTCTCCTCCTGATGAGGTGAGTGATAACAGAAAATAAAATAACAACTGAACTGAACCAAGGAATATAAACTATAAGACAACAACAGAAGTTCCTTTGTGAGTAAATCAGCTTTGTTCAACACAGAGCAAGTTATATGTGTAGCGTTTCCGGGGGCTTGCTAACCCTGCCACTCCGAGTTACATAACTGTCTGGAAGCGCAGCCGCCTGATTCTCTGGGGGAACTGAAACCGCAGCAGTTAGGATGGCGGCAGTTTGTACCACAGATTGTTCATCTGTGCATGGCTCACTTCTATGCTGCTCTGAGGGGCCAGCCGTATATGGGTTCTAGTGCGCCTCAGCTCTCTTCCAGTTGGGGTTGTCACAGCATATGATCGGGGAACTCCTGCAAACTTTTCTCTCGCTTCGGCTGGTTTCCATTTCAGTGTCGATTGATCCTTGATGCTTACTCTTTGCCCGGGTGTTAGTTCAGGAAGTTGCCTTGCGGATCTGTCATAGTAGAATTTTTGCAGCTCCTGCCTCTCCTCCAATCTGGCAGCGATTACTTCATTTAAGGCGTCTCTGGGAATTTTCCTCGGAAGATTGTCCTGGATTGCTCGACCGAGAAGTAGTTCAGCGGGTGATGGCAGTTTGTGATCAATAGGTGTGGTTCTCAGGCACAAGAGGGCCATGTCAGGGTCTCTGTGGGTGGTTTTCGCTTTGAGAAGAGCAGCTTTAACTGATTTTACCTGGCTCTCGATGAAACCATTGCTACGTGGATAGTGTGGGGAGCTTGTCACATGCTGGAAACCCAGTTCTCTTGCAAAATCTTGGAATGCTTGGCCACTGTAGTGGGCCCGTTGTCAGATCTTACTACCTTGGGAATCCCCCGCTCACTGAAAATCTGTCGCAGCATTTTGACTACTGTGAGGCTGGTTGCTTTGCCCCCTTGGTATCTGCCTAACAAATGGATACTTCGAGTAACAATCAGCGACTACTAGGAATTCTGCACCCTCTAAAGTAAAGAGGTCTGTTCCAATAGTGTGCCATGCCCTTGGTGGCACTTCTGTGAGGATCAGGGGCTCTTTTTGCTCGCTCGGGTGTAGTTCCTGGGAAGTGCTACATGTCTTAGTTATTTCATCTATGTCTTTGTTTAGCCCTCTCCAGTATATGGACGTCCTAGCCCTGAGTTTTGTCTTCTCAGTTCCTTGGTGTGCTGCGTGGAGCTTTGTCAAGATTTCCCTCTGTAATACAGTGGGGATAATGATGCGGTGACTATTCCATCTTCTACAGTAAGCTCATCACGGAAGGGCCAATAAGGTTTTAAAGGCACTGGGACTTGCTGGATGGTCGACGGCCAACCAGAGTGGATCATTTCCTTCAGTGCATTGAGCTCTGGGTCTGACGCAGTTTGTTCTCTAATTCTCTGCAGAATACTGCTACTGAATTGGGGGAGGATGTCATGCACTTGAACATTCATCCCAGAGATGGCTTCTTTTCCTTCCGGTGATAACCTGGAGAGTGCATCTGCGATTTCGATGCTCTTGCCTGGTTGATAGCGGATGACAAGGTCACATGGTTGCAGTCTCAGTAGCATCCTCTGAAGACATGGGGGTGCGGCTGTCAAGTGTTTTAGGTGAATGCTCTCAAGGGGCTTGTGGTCAGTGTTGACCGTGAAACTGTGACCAAACAGGTAAGTGTGAAACTTCTCACATCCGTACACCACAGCAAGTAGATCTCGTTCAATGTTTGCGTATCTTGTTTCCACATCAGTGAGTGCTTTGCTCGCAAAAGCAACAGGCTTGTTGTCTTGTAAGAGAACTGCGCCCAGGCCTTTCAGCGAAGCGTCAACTTGTAAGGTGATCTCCTTCTTTGGATCAAAGTAGGTTAGAGTGACTTCACTACTGATGGAGTCCTTGATTTTGTTGTAGGCTTCTTGGTGCGCCGGGCTCCAGACAAACTGGTGGCTTTCTTTTAGGAGCTCTCGAAGTGGGGCCGTTATTGTGCTTAGATTTGGGGTAAAGGGACCCATGTAGTTTGCCAGACCTAAGAAGGTCTGCAGTTCTTGGCGACTGGTTGGAGCTGACATTTGTTTTAGTGCTGAGTGAGATCTTGTTGGGATCTGGCTGGATCCCATCTTGGCTACAGACAACGCCATAAAATCTGGTTTTCTCCTGCTTCACAAAGCATTTGTCAGGGTTCAGTTTCAGGCCTGTATTTTGGCATCGTCTTAACATACCATGCATGTTGCGGTCATGTTCCTCACTAGATTTCCCAAAAACTACGATGTCATCTGCAATTCCTGCCACTCCTTCGCACCCTTCAAATGTTTGGTCAATTTTGGTTTGAAAGATGTCTTGTGACATTTTCAGCCCAAAGGGCATGCGTTTGAATCTGTATCTACCGAAAGGGGAGTTGAATGTGGTGAGGTAACTTGACTCCTTGTCGAGAACAACGTTCCAGTACCCGCACTTAGCATCAACAATGGAGAAAACTGTGGCTCCAGTCAATTTGGGTAAGATCTCTTCTAGAGTAGGAGTAACATGGTGTTCTCTCTGGATGGCTGCATTGAGATCTTTGGGGTCTAGGCAGAGTCTCAACCTCCCATTTTGTTTCTGTCGGTAGACTAGACTGTTAACCCAGGGGGTGGGTTCACCTTCCTCAAGTTTTGTGATGATGCCGTGCTTGACCATATCATCTAATTCACTTTTGATGTCGTCTTTGAGGCTGATTGGCACTTGTCGTGGAGGGTGAATCACGGGGTGGAACATTGGGGTCAACTGTAATGTGGTACTCCCCTTGAAACTTCCCGATGCCATTAAAACACTCGGGGTATTGTGTAATCAGATCCAGCTTGTCTCTTATCGGGGTGGTTTCTTTGGCTTGTCCAAGAGTCTTACCTTTATGCATTCATGACTGCTGGTGTGGGGATGTTGTGTTTGTATAGCACAATTGAACTGTAGCAGATTCAGGTCAGTGGAGGTTGGCAGGCCAATGATTGCTGGACCTGGGGTGTCAGTGACGTAAAAGGGTACGAGTGTGCTCTCTTCCCCATAAGTGCAGGGTATGGTGACTATGCCATGGTGTTTAATTTGCGAGCCTCCGTAGGCAGAGAGCACAACATTTGAGGACAACAGTGCATTGGGTTTGAGTTCACCATTGTTGTCTACTTGATGTGGGTACATGTACATCTCACGGTAAAGCCTCATGGGTAGTATGTTGCCCTGGGCCCCAGTGTCAAGCTTGGCTCTTAGTGTGGTCTTCCTGTTATCGCTCTGCACCAGATTTACTTGAATGGACACGAATACTTCATCTCGACTAGACTCTGGTGCCCCATGTGTTAAATTTCCTATGGTGACTGATTCAAAAACAATGGATTCGAAGGATGTTTCTGCAGCGGAATCTCTTGAATCTTCTATGGTGTGAATCCGTTGTCTGCGGGTCTTGGATTGACAGACTTCTGCAAAGTGGTTTAATTTCTTCAATAGTGGCATGTCTGGCCATGTGCTGGGCATTTGGCTGACGCGTTGTGAGGGCGATCACAATTCCCGCAGGTTCTCACTCCCCTGCGAGGCTTGAAAGGTGGAGATGCTTGATATGGTGGAGGGTGGTTTTAGTGTTGGGTATCCTGTGTCTCTTTCTCTTGGTGTCGTCTTTGGACCAAGTGTATGGATTCATCTGCGGTTTCAGCTGCCATGGCTGTGAGCTGGGCTTGAGAGGATTCGTGTGACCTTGCAATCTCTATAGCTTTATCCAGCGTTAGCTTGGCGCCCTTTGAGATTAACTTTTCTATAACTTTGACTGAGCTCGTTCCGAAGACTATTCGGTCTCTCATCATTTCTTCTGGGTCTTTGAAATCGCAATCTGGAGCTAGGATTCGTAATGCCGTGATGAATTTCTCTGCCGTTTCTGATGATTCTTGGACTTGACTGTGGAATTTGAACCTGGCAAAAACCGGGTTTACCTTGGGACTTACGTGATTCGCGAAACGCTCGTAGTATGTTCTTAATTTCTTACGGTCATCGTCTGAGATGTCAGACCACGTGTTGTAGATATCCCTTCCTTTCTGACCAACCCAGATGAGCAAATAGCTGCATTTCTCCTCTTCTGATCTGGATTTGAGAGGTCCTGTAAACATCAGCTCGACGTGTTGCTTGAAACGCTGCCAGTTTTCTTTCGGGTTGTCACCTTCCCACTGCATAACCGTGCATTCGATGCCACTTAAAGCCATGTTTCCGAGCTTTCTGGTTCACTTCTGACACCATGTAATAGCCGCGAACTATATAGGAGGCGATAGAGCTAGAGCTTCTTAGTTGCTTTCTTTAATAACTCAACAACATGGCGGGAACAACGTACCAAAGATCGCAAGGCACGATGGTTCCTTACGTGACTGGAAGTGCATGAATCACATATCATCACACAAAGTATCTCTTTTGGGTACTCATATGTGTTGCAGTACACCTTCAGAGCAGCAAGGACTTAAGTAGCTTTCTTTGCATGTAGGAGGTAGGCACTGACAAACTTGTGTGGTGATCATTCACAGACATGACATGTGTGACGATTTGAACATTTGCATACACAATTTTGGAAATCCATTAGGTCTATTTCAATAAGGCCAAGAAGAACTTCACTTTGAAGTGGTTTCTTCACTGGCTTTACTCTGTTAGTTACAGATTTTTGTTCTGATTGGAATTTTCATGGGCCTACAAACACATTCAGTGATCCATCTAGAATCTGGCACTAGTGAGTCCTGGGACTCGCACAGCCTAAAATCTGTGGGTCCCAGACACAGGAGGATGAGTCCTTAGGTGTCCTTGCTCAATCCGTTGTGAATTTTTAGTACATACTTTACAATACATGAAATTGCCATCTTTTTGTCGACTAACCGGAGTACTTTTTCGACCATGGCTCAAAAATCTTCCTTCTTTTGATTTCCTGTGTGCTTTTTCTTTGTTCGCAGTTGCATCATCTTTGTCTACTGCAGTTACTGCTTCTTACTCTTGTTGACTGTCTTCATTCGATTTCACAAATGAGAGCTTTGTTTGTCCCTCCAGGGGTTGAAGTTTTTTTTTTCGGTGGCATTATTAAATTTAAATAATGGTACAGACAATACATACCTAATGAGTCTGGCTTCCAAAAACAAAGAGGATGTGTGTATTGCGGTACAACATTTATATAAGGCATAAGGCAAGTATATAAGGCACTTCCTTAAAAGACCACTGACCATTGACAAAGACTATAATGGCGGAATGTGCTACGACTGCGCGCTGCTTTAATCGTTCGTGAAATATTTTGAAGCTTTTTGATTTTGTGGAGGAGAAAAGTCATCAAGTCAGGAAGACAATAGAGAAAAGAATCTATTTTTTTGTCGTCCACTGTTGGCTACTCGTTGTGGGCTTCAGTCAGAATATCAAATACCAGTAGTTGAGATTTGTCCTTTGTGATTTGTCCTTTGTGAAAATTTGACCATATGAGTAGAAGATGAGTTTGAAGATTTTCAAAGTTCTGGTCTAGACTGAGTACATTATTATGAAAGACGGAAGAACTTGCCTCAATTTCATATTCTGATTGCCTGTTTTTTATTTCCCGGGAGCTGTGCGGGGAAAAAGGCAGGCGACGTACCTGGTATGGAAAAAAGAAGCAAAAAGAAGCAAGTCCTCAGGAGTCAAGTTGTAATCTATGCAAGAGTGAAGTGTTAGACAAATCCAGGTCATGTATGTGATGATATGTAGTTCAAATGCACTTCCAGTGATGTAAGCAGCATGTGAACCATCATGCCTGGCGATCTTTTCTATGTGGTTCCTGCCATGTTGTTCAGTTAATAAAAAAGCAAATAAGAAGCTCTATCACCTCCTATATAGCTCGCGGCTATTACAATATGCACTTGTCAATTTGTCCAAGTCTTTCCTGGTTTTCCAAGGAATCAGTTTGGAATTGTTAAATTGGCCATGAATTGAGGAATCTCCTAGGCAACTAAAATAAAATAAAGCTGCAATATGGCAATTCCTTCAACAAGGATTGTCCAGAATTATCAGTAGGATTACTCCTGGCTTTCATTTTTTAGGCTACTAACACCAAAGCAACTAATCTAGTTGCTAGGCAACAATCATAGTTCATAGGCAACAATTAGAAACTGCATGTTACTGTCAAATTGGCCAGTTCAAGCTTCATCACTTTGAGGTAGAGGACCAGGTAGAGAAGATTCATTCGGTCTTAAGTTTGCTAAGTCAATTTTTGTTCTCTTGAGGATTCGTTCTCTTTCTGGAATACCAACTATTTTTAAAGTATTTTGTTGATTGCCTTGTCAATTCTGCCAATATTATTCGCCAATATGTCCAGCTGTCATGATAGGTTTTGCATACACTTCGATGCATTCACTTTAGACTGCACAACAGTACTCAAACCACCAAGGAATACTGAAGCAACACCCTGAAAGATGCTCTTTACTTGCTTGCTGATACACAGGAAGAGGAGAGCACTGAGTCCATTTTTAAAGCGTTCAGTAAGCTTTAAATTCCTTGTGACGCCGACCAGCGAAATGTTACTTAACCGGAACCTGAAAGGGATATCTCCGCCCAAACCACGATGGCAGTGTTAAATCATGTTGGCAACAGTGAACGTCTGTCTTTTTCTGATATGTATGTAACATTCTTGCACTACTTTCTATTGTTTTTCGTTCCTCATGTAAATTATGATTCCCTACGGGTCTAGTCTTTTTTCTCTTTTCGCGCGTATTTATACGCATTTTGCTGCGGTTTCGTTATTTTGAGTACAGCGAGCAACCCGTTCGATCGAATTTTTAGTGCGTACATATCCAGGATCTGCACGATTGCTACCTAATCATTCTGGTGGAATTTCTGTAAGTCGTGTGTGTTATGGTTTTCTATTTTTGACCGGTTTCTTTCACTTATTATTGTTGTATTCATTTTCTGTTTGCTTGTCATTTTTCCTAGTCAAACTCATATCCGTGTAAACATTAAAGTCTTTAAAGTCGTACGATGATTGGAGTATGGTGCCAGTTTGATTCCGACTAAACCAGTGCTAAGGCGGCGAAACAGCTATAACAATGTATGTGTGGTTAAATGCAGAAACCAAGCTCCCTACAATGCCACAACTGTCCAACAAACAAATTTCAGCAAGTGTTCTTGGAGAGCCTTCTGTTGAAGATGGCAAATTCAGTAGCGACAAGGAAGCAAGATGAGAACACTGTCTCAAATTCAGAGACTGGGGAATGTTTTAAAAAATGTTTGCTGTGGAAGGAAATGCCGAACAATGTTGCCGCCATTCAACTTGTGCAGATTTGCAGAATGATGAACTTTGCTATGCAAGCTTGCTATTCTTTCTTTAAAGTGCTACTAAGATCAAAAATCACTTAGTTTTTCTTCACATTTCGAAACTACTTGTGCCGAAAACTCGGTATCCGAGATTTTATGCAATTATTTCAAGAGGAAGACTATTTATTTTGACAGGAATTTTTTGATTTAACGGTCTGCCATTACTTGGTGCGGTTCCGACCGATAAGCCCTCAGAGAGCTGGATCGAGGAGAAAGTGACGTCATTTACTCACTAGCCTAAAAATGCAGTGTGTGAATGCGGCTCAATTAGGATGCAGAACACGGATTTCATCATCTGAAAGCAAAGAACTCCTGTGCTGTATACTAAATAAGCCGCAATCACACACTCCACTTTTAAGCAGGTGAGTAAATGACGTCACTTTCTCTTCGATCCAGCTCTCTGAGGGCTTATCGGTTGGAACCGCACCAAGTAATGGCGGACCGTTAAATAAAAAAAATGCAGTTAAAATAAACAGCCTTCCTCTTGAAATTACTGCAAAAAAAATCACCTGCTGAGCATTCGACACGAGTATTTTCGAAATGTGAAGAAAAACGAGAAGTGATTTTTTCATCATAGTAGCACTTTAAAGGAAAGTGACTTGCTTTAAACAAGTTTAATTTTTTTTTGCATCAACTTGCATTAAGAAGTTTTGCATGAAGTTGATTTGTATGTAAGTAGGAACTAAGATATTGTACAATAATTTATTGCACTATTAAATCTGGCTTTTTTAACTAATTAAGTTTTGTTTGGATCTAATTAATATTCATATTTGCCATTATCTTAAGTCTTGATTACCGAGACTATATTCGCCGGTCCCCACAAGTCCAGATAATTGAGGTTAGACTGTACCCATTTCTTGTTTTTTACAGTACACAAGTAAAAATAAACTCGTTTAACATAAAAAAAAAATATACTCAAGGAACTGGAACATAATATAGAAGAGTAATAAATTAAAAAAACATGTCAAAGTCTCAGGCCTGTACGACATCCAGTACTTGGTTCTTTGGCAAAATGTGCCATTCAAAAATAGGTTAGTATGGAGACACCATGTTGGTGCCCCACTGAAGAACACCAACATGGCAGTTAAGAAGTAGTGGAAACATCTGGAATTTACTTTGGCTATCTTAACCAGTTTGTTCTCTCTGCTGAGCCATCAAATACTTACATGGAGTAGACATTTCTCCTCACAAGGTGAATGGATGTTTTTATACACAGGAGATGTCTAAGCAGCCTTTTTTATGTCACATACTGTGAAAAACTCTAAAATTCAAACTGCTCTATTTTCAAAATGTGCCGGTGCAGGTAGATGTGTTTTGAAAATATATTTTACCAGGTTAAGATAAGAACTTACAAGGCTGTTTTGTTTTTGTTTTGTTTCCTCAGAAATGAAACAAAAGCATAATTAAGGTGCAATTAAGATGACCACAAAAACCAAGGAAATGGTCCTGAGTCCTGATTAGGAAGTTAAGACAAACTGAATGAATGGTTTAGACTGAAGCAATATATTGTTGACAAACCTAAAGTTCTTGCTTTTCATGTCAATGGATGATGTAAACAACCTTAATTCGCAAAACAGCCTGGAGTCATAATAATAAATTGGGTCATTGGGTTAACAATTACTGGTTTGAGCATGGTACACAAGATAAGGGAAAGTTATGCAGTGGTATTTGATGGTAAAATAGGAATTTGCAGACTTCTAGCTTCGAAGTAAGATGAAAGCAATGTATTGCAGAAATGAACAAATATTTGCAGTTCTCGAAATGTGACAAACTGAAGGAGCCGAGCCTGAAAGTTTTACATGTATCTTTTCTCCTGCGCTACCATTCAAGCAATTACCATTCCAGAAATGAAGCTCTATTTATATTTGAAACCACTCCTTACTTATTTTTGTTTTTGATGACATCACGTGAAAACCAAGAATTGAAAGGTGAAGCAGTGTTTGGTAAAACTTGGGGGTCTATACCTTCTTGTTTTAAACTGGCATACAGATTTAAAAGCTAACACTGAGTTGCTAGCAAGTAGCTCTGTCCCTTTTTCAGGACATATACGAAGCATTTTATCGCTGGTGCAAGCATCACAATCAAGAAATGAGCTATGCTGGATATTTAGCTATGGAAACCTTTTTAAAACAGGTATTAAAAAATTGGCTTTTAAATCCCATGAGAAGAAATATTTGCACACGTGAAGTTGAGAGGGTGCAAGAGAGAAAGGAGTAAGAAACATCTGCATTGCACATAGTAATCATGTAACATGTAGCTCACAGGAATTGCCCTTTCTGCCTGACTACAACAACAACAACAACAACAACAACAACAACAACATCTACTTTATTTTACCACATGGCTATAATTTGACTTTTATGATCTAATGCTGGGTTAAAAATGCAAGGCAGCCAGTACCCCATAGGTAGGTCTGAAGGGCCAACATGTGAGGAAAAATGTCTTTGTTAAAGATCTATGGGAACCACAATGTAAGTTACGGTGGAAAACAATAAAATGCTTCCAGAAAAGGTAATGCTCAGGAGTTAACAAAATTGTTTGTCACAAACAGGTGTGATATTTATAATTAGTTAACTCATTAATATTTTACGAAGAAAAACAAAAGAAATGTTTTATTAATCAATGGCTGTATATCTGATACAAAATTTTCCTCATTTACATAAACTTTTCGTTTGACTTTTTGCGTTAAAATTACTCATACAACAAAAATAATGAATCAACAGCTGTCTGTACAGCACAAATCATGTTCCAATTTAATTAAGGGTGGCAAAACAGCAGAGAACACCCACAAAAAGATTGTGTCCAGAACATGACTGAAACTATGCATTGTATAAAAATTGTAAGTTTTGAATGTTTAATTCTTTGGATCACAAAAATCAGATGTACATGTAGCTCGTCACCTTTTACTATAACATTCTTTTAGATTAATAATTTCTTGATATTGCAGATTGCAGAGTGCCTTGTT
>BLFK01000134.1:4397110-4414610 GCA_014634185.1 Astreopora myriophthalma | reverse complement strand
GTTCATAACTTCTACTGCTTGTTCTTCGTGTGCAATCTTTTGTTGATTTTTTCATCCTTTTGCTGGTTGAACATGCAATTCAATAAGCACAAATACAACCCAAATGATCATCACCACCATCATCATCATGATCATCATTATCATATCTGGGATTTGGTGGCATAGTTCTTCCAGGACAGATTCTGGAGCTGCATGAGCAGCTTTGTATATGCACCGTCAAGACATATTTCCACATGAGGGGCTTCTGCACTAATGTTAGGGACTCTATTATTAAAGCAAGGTTGTCAGGATAATGTTGGTCAAAATAATTATAAAAGTGTATTAAAACACTTTAAAGAGCCATCCTCCCCAATTCTATAGCCTTCTTTAATTTGCCGTTTTGAAATCAGTGGCAGTGTTTATGGTCTTGGGTTCGAGTTCAAGGCAGGATTTTTTTCAGTGTTTTCTATTTTGCAACGTCTTGTCTTTCTTAGTTTACTTCTGTGACAGTTTAGTCTCTTTTGCAGCCGCTCGTGCCGGAGTCACGCAACGCTCCCCGTCCTCACGTGGCTGCTTCAAACCGACATACATTCCTTTCCCTTTGTTTTGCGCTTTTGTTTGCTCGGACCAATGAGCGTCTCATTTAGCTGTCATTGTATACGCTGCACCAATCACAGGAGAGGTTGTGTTTTCTTTCGCGGGAAAACCCTTGCGGCATGCGACGTGTTATGGAAAGGGATGGGAGAGATGCCTAAGAAAGTCGTGGAAAGCAGCAATAAGTGTTTTATTTGTTCATCTATCCGTACCAGTAAAAATAAGGTCTATATATTTGGTAAAACATCCACTGATTTAGCTGGAATAATTCGATCATCGCTGGAATTTGACGTAAAGAAATACCACAAGGACAGTGTTTGTTTGCTGACAGTGTTTTCAGCAGTTGACTAAATACGAAAGAGCAGCGAAAAAAAATTCAAGAAATCAAACAAGAACTGCTTACTGCCTTTAGAAATAGAGAGCAGCTGAGGGAAAAAAGACTTGCACGCGATGAAAACAGAGACGATACGGAGACCGCGATCAACAATTAGAGATGTGCGAGTGAGTGCTGCGAAAAGTCCACGGCTAGCTCAGTCGACTCCTGTTCCATCAAGCTGACAAGCATTCCTCTTTACTGGAATTTCACCCATTCAAACCAAGAATAATGCTTTTTCTGACAGTCAGGGTGATGTTCATGGCGATCTTCGCAACGTGTCGAAGGACTTCCATTTGTCAAAACCTGGATGCTCTGATAGCACCATTGTGAAGTTACTTGTACATCATCCGAGTAGAAACTTGAACAAAACCCTGGTTGGCTCCTACCAGACTCTTGGTAAGGCATTAGCTCACGGAGTCCTTTCCCAAATCGCTAAGGCTGTCATGAATTGCCCAACAGTGCGAATTCATGTCGTTTCCAGTGTAATAAAAGCTGTGTCAAAGGAAGTTTCAGGGTTATGTGGCAAGAGCAGGCCGTCATTGCTTAGAAAAACAAGCAAGGGAGATTTGCAGAATTTTGTTCTTCAAAAGTTGTACGAAGAATGGCAAGAAAGAGCGCCAATATTTTATGCGTTCCTGTTGAACACTGGCAGCCAAACAAACCGTAAAGCTGAAACAGAAATCGTGAAATGAACGCAACTGCAGCTGTGATGGGGATTTTGTTGAAGAGCAAAGCTGCTGAGGTAATTTTGATTCTATAACGTCTATACTGTGTTTATTGGGCAGAATCGAAGTGGGTCAGTGGAATCAGAAGGAATTGAAGGGGAAGATAATATATTTTTAGAAAATATAAATACACGGTCTTCAGTGTAAAATTTTTTGTTTTAATTTTATCCTTGGTTCAGTGTTTTTTTTGTTTTAAATTCATCATCAGACATTTAGACTGAAAACAAAGGAAACCATAAGGATAAAATTGGAAAACAACATGAACTATTAATATCTCTGTTTTCCAATATTGTTTGGTACTTTCTTACAATGTTTGTCAACAAAGAACCAAATACACAGTTTCATCTCACAAGGATAAAGTTATTTTTAAAACATTAATTTAGTCTTGCCCCTTGTGTACAGTGAATGGTTGTGTTAACAAACACTCAAAGTGTGCTTAGACAATTATTAATAATATTGTTATTGGCACAATTGATTGCCTTAATTGAACTTAACAAGTTCAAACTTCATTGGGCAGCATTTTGACCTACCTGCAAATAGCCACAGCTACATGTAATCTACAAGAGCAAAACGATCTTATTTCCACACTTACATGCACTTGATATTCTTCTTTAATAGGCAACTATTTCCAGGTTCAACAAGCTCAAACTTACTAATTCCAACTTGAGCATAACTTAGTAAGCTTGATGAACTGGGGAAGGATCATGATGCAGATCTAATCACTGCCAGAGACCAGATTTCAGAAGAAAATACCAAACTAATGAAAGTAAAGGAGAGGATTTCAACAATTAAGGAAAACCTTGGAATGGCTGTAATCACTTCACCTGAATTGTTGGCTGCCACATGGGAGGAGCATGAATTGAGGAAGTCTTTTCATCCTGGATTCATCATATCCTTTGAGAACCTTGACTTTCAGTTAAAGAGGAGGAATATGACTACGGATAACCAGAATCAAGACTACCACTGGGTCAACCACCAAATGGTGGAAAACCGAGTTTCTGGCAACTCCCTTGATGTCAGAAAAACGGATCCTGAGGATATTGTAAATATCCCAAACACCAGGTTTCTTCCCAATTTGTACGATCAGCAGAATCAACGTTTGGACTACATAAGTTTGACATCAAGAATTTTAGTCTCATACTTTGAAGTCTTGAAGCCACTGCAGGTTGCTTGCATATTGCACATACCACATAGGTACACAAGGGAGATGTCTCAGAACTCCAAAAAGGTATGCAATGTATCATTAAATGTTGATTCTTTGAAGTAAAGTAAACATGGGGAATTGTGGGGTCTTTACTTTTGAAGTTCTATAAACTTTCATAAAATAATACTAATAGTATCACTGAAAAGATCTTATTGCATAAATTAACCCATTTGCCTGGCTGGGAAATATAAACCTGTTGTTTGTAATTCATGCCTCTCAGTTCAAAGTGAATGCTTAATGTCTGTTGAAATGTTTTCTATTGAGAATTCAATTTTTAAATACAGTTTCTAAGAAAGTGTACACTGTTATCTTTATCTGTAAAATATTGTATTTCCAACTGATGTTTGTTTCTCCCAACAGGTTCCCCTTGGACTTATATTCAAGGATGAGAATATTAACGAGGACATGCTGGCAATTTTGCAAATGTTCCACACCTATCTCCCCAAGTCTAGTGATGCAGCCACTGGAGTGGATGGACAGCAGTTTTCAGGTGACCAGTTGACAGTGGAAAGAGCTGTTAATGTAATAGCTTCAGTTGCAAATGGACTAACACCACAGGATTGCTTGGATGGGATTCACTTGCACCTCGGGGATTGGCATGCCTCAGTGAAATTGCTAAGTGTAAGTGTCCATGTTGGTGTACTTGAATTACAGTCAAGTCCATTTAAAACATGATGGAGGGCCAATCATTATGATCTGATATGCACATCATCAGATATGCTTCAATTCTCATTTTTTACTTACCAAATTGATGAGAACATAAAGGTGAAATTTTGAAATTCAGAGCTATTTGTAAATGAAGAAGCAAATATACAGGTAACTTCTGCTGAACTCTCAGAAGAAGATAATTCCCCAACAACTAATGTTTAAAGCCATGTTTTGTTCATCTTACCTAAATCTTTTATTTGATATCTGCAGTGCTTAGCACAAAAGCTACACGTATGGTCCTCTTAAACCACCTCCCACTTTCTCAAAAGCCAATGATTTCTGTCTTTTCCTCTTTTAATATTTTATTACTTAAGGGAATACTCCGTAGATTTAATTTAATCTTAAAGTGTGAATAAAATGAAGTGAACTGAACTATGGTTAAGACTGTAATAGCATGTCTTGACCAACATTATTATTTATTTAGGTTATTATTATTTTTATTTTTTAGTTGATCTACTCAAGATTCTATAGGGTGTCTTCAGCTGTTGACCAGTGTACCATGTTTGCGGACCGAACAGTGATAAACAGGTGAAATGTTTGCAGTGATGTCAAGTCAGCATACAGAGCAGACAGGGATTTCTTATCAATAGTGTTGAAGTCCAGGGTTACTGGTGCTGCCATGAATGTGTTGGGACTTGAGAACAAAACGGGGAAAGCATCCAAGTTTGTTCTCCTTCCCAATATTGCATGAGCTTGCTGCCAAGGTGGTTGATGGTTTCATTTTTCAAGACAGAAGTAATTTGGTGGACCGCATCCTTACTGCTGAGGAAAAACAGCAGTTGTTGCAACAGCAAGAGCTTACAGATGATAACAAGTTTCCATGTAGGTTTCCTGGATGTAACAAGAAATACAAATATAAGAAGAGAAGGAATACTCATGAACTTTCTCATGATCCATCATTTGTTGCTGATGAACCTCCTGTTGAGCTTACCACTGCTATGCCTTCACCATCCTTAGACAAGCAACACAATGGTGATGTCTACAATTATAACTGTGCTCTTATGACTGATGCCATGTTATTTTTGAATTTCCTTGATGCCATAAAGGAAGGTGACGGTGCACGAGTCATGCGGCAGTATAAATACTTTCTTCTCTATTGTAGGGCTGATGAACCCCGGAGCACCAAATATGCACTTGAGATTTTATACCAGTTCTTCTTAGTTCATGCCTTGTTGTCAAAGAGGGACAGGGAGCGGTTTATTTGGAACCGATTTGTGAACAATCACGGTGTGAAAGGGGGAAATGTCCCCTTTGATGAAGACATGGAACACAGTAACAATTTTGTTAAGCAAGGGATAAGAAATTTGGGGCCTAATTTGACAGAGTCTGCAATTTCGCGAGTGTGCAAAGCAGAGAATGCAACACGGACCATTTTAGACAAACTTGATGGCAGTTTGAACAGACAAACCCACTCAGGCAAGCATCCAGAAGGTTCACCTGATAAAGACATAGTAGAACTTGTTAACAGGGCTGTTGACTTGGATGTTTTCACAGAAACTGATGGGCGGCACTACCAAACATTCAATGACTTTAAGAGGGACAGACTTGAAGACCTGGATCTATCAAGTCTGTATAAATGGATCAACAAGCACAAAAGGAATATCCACTTGGACTCACGTGCTAGATGAATCATTTCATAATATACACTTAATGTATGGGGGAAACAAAACTAACTAGTTTCCCAAGGGACCATACATTAACTGCTTTGTTATATATCGAAATCAGACATCTGGCAGTTTGTGTTTTATCAAGTCTAACACACTTGGCTGTGCCTCTTGTTTAAACTTGATAAAACACTTCTACTCATTTAAGTAGACATACTGTAAACTTGAACCACAAAAGATACGCAGTACATAGATACTAACTGCTACATTTAGTATAGCTAAATGTTTTTAAGAAAAGAGAAAGATGTAGCTGACAGCCATTGAATAACCCTTCAGTTATTTATTTTGATCTGTTTGATTGTTTACTGAATTAACACTATCTTTTGTTTTTGTTGATCTACTATTATTATACTCAATTAATAATATTCAATAAGATATTAGTCTCCTTTGTTGCCATTCAGGCCGTGGGGATGAGGACCATTGCATCACACCAGCCCAAGCGGCTGTGAAGGAGACTAACAAGAGAGACTATTGAAAAAAAAATATTAGAATGAAGAACACATGATTACTTTAAGGGTCTGAGAATAAGAAATCCTCAAACTAACATTTTATAAAATTGCAAAATACAAAAGGATCTAATTTGATGCAGATCCTAAATTTAGATATTAATGGTGAATGTTAATAGATTAAGGTTGTTTTATCACTAAGGCCTCTGATCAGTTTCATAGACCCTGGTTTTAGGCAAGCAATGGAAATCCACAACTGTGTGTAGGTGAAAATACGATTTTCTAGTCTGGGTTAGGTGCTTGCTTAACTTCAACTAAGGTGAAGACCATTGACATAATTGGATTGGCCAAAACACAAGGCCACATAATTGTTATCATCTATAAATTATGACAATACTACTCAGTAAAATCCTCTACTAGAATCTCTTACACACAAAAAAAATAAAAAACTAACAATATTCTACAATGTTGTAAAAACCTTCTATTTTGGGGGAGGGGTGGGGAAGTTTAGGATACTGGAATAATCCAGTAATTTACTAATCCTGAATAGGGTCAATTAAATGTCCACTTAATATTAATTAATTATTAATAATAAATAATTACACACAAGATGTTCCTGCAAAAGCTGTAAGCAAATCATTGTCATCATCAACAATATCTACATCACATGAATCATTGGGTTGATTGCCAAGGAAAGAACTTGTATCCATCTGGGAAAGTGAAATGTTGTCCATGACCATTTCAAACAGTTCATCATCAAGTAAAATATCACTCCATTCATCAAGTAGATCCTCACTAAAAACAACATTGTCATCATCGTCGTCATCATCATCGACATCATAAGCATCATTGCTGTTGACATTTTTGTCATGAAAAGTTTCACCAATTACTCGGATAATCTCTTGTGCATGCCCTTTATGCCAGATTTCCACTGTTCTGTAAACATCAGACATTTCAAATATGTGCTCCAGGTTATCAAGAACCTGTGAAATTTTAAGATCTCCAAATCCTAGCACGAATTGAATGTTTCGTCAATGAGATTGGCATTTGCAGCCATGCCTACAAAATCAACTAAGAGTGACTTGTGATACTTTATCAGGCATCTTTTTACATGCTCACTCTGCAGTGATTGAATATCTCTTGTCCTGTATGGAGCGGTATCAACGCCAAAAATAAAAGTAGAGCTAGATGATATGATGGTCGATCTGTTTTATAAGCTACTCTGTTTATAAGATACGATGGTTTGGCCGCGCAATTAAACATTACAGCTTGAAAACACGATACTCTGTCTACTGGACGCAATATTGCAGCATAACAACACGATACTCCGTCTACTGGTCGCAATATTGCGGCACAACAACAGGATAGTCCGTCTACTGGACACAATATTACGCTATAACAACACAATAGTCCGTCTTTCAAACATAAGATCACTTAACGGGGCAATCGAGTGCCATGGATTACACTGTCTCTCACATCGCAATCCATGGCACTCGATTGCCTCAGTATTCTACATATTTCTTGGGTAATATTTCCTGGAATAATGATCCAAAAACAATTCTCGTATTCTTTGAGGATTTTGTGCCATGTTGAATGGAGGAATAGGCCCAGTCTGATGAGGCTGACGGTTAGTTACTAGGTTCCTAGGCAAATCATCATGTTATTTTTGTCACCTTGCCGCGTCAATGGTTCGCACAGTTCGTCAAACAGTGACGAAGGTAGATACATCATGTAGAGGTTCTGGCGTTTTGTTAAGAAATATGTCAGAAACATTATGTTTGGAAGGCGGACTATCGTCTTGTCATGCAAACGTTAAGTGATCTTATGTTTGAAAGACGGACTATCGTGTTGTTATGGCATAATATTGTGTCCAGTAGACGGACTATCCTGTTGTTGTGCCGCAATATTGCGACCAGTAGACGGAGTATCGTGTTGTTATGCCGCAATATTGCGTCCAGTAGACGGAGTATCGTGTTTTCAAGCTGTAATATTTAATTGCGCGGCCAAACCATCATATCTTATAAACAGAGTAACTTATTAAACAGATCGACCATCATATCATCTAGCTCTACTTTTATTTTTGGCATTGAAAGAATAATTCGAGGTCACAATCTTTGTTCATCTTTGTAACTGAATAGATAAGATTTACGTTGTTTGGACTTTCTTTAATGTCCAGTGGATTCTGCATTAGGAGAACGTTTTTGATGGTGTCTTCAGTGAGCTTTGTTGCTGTTGCAGTTAATGCAACCATTGGGGTATTTGGAGCAAGGGACCGCAACTCATACAGCTTTCCATAGCAATGACGAAACGCAGCCATCTTATTGCTTTGGGATGTCCCCATGTAAAAGAAAAAGCAATAACCATCAAAAATTTAAACTGCAACAAAAACAATGAAAAGGATGGTATTCGATCAATTTGTGTTGCAAAGAAAGCTTAAAATTTTATAAGGCATAGTGGAGTGCTAAGAATTAAGCAGACACTCTAAGGTTATATGTATATATACAGACTCCACTTACCACTGCCTTATTACGTGGGCTTCGTCGATGGCCAAAGCACATATTTTTTTGGAATACACAGAATTTCCAAGCATTGTTCTCCACCCTTCGTTTTGGATCCAAGCTTCTGGGGAGCCAAAGACGACAGAAGTGTTTCCCTTTTCTATCAAAGTCGCCTCCTCTTCAGTGCAAGAGCTAATGCTTGCCGCTGTAACTCCCTTGCCTCTCAAGTACTCCACTTGATCATCCACTAGAGTGAGCAAAGGCGACACAACAACACAAGCGTGGCCTGGCTGACTTGATGCGTGGTCGATGACTAACGGCAAAGCTTGAAAAATCAGAGATTTTCCAAAGCCAGTCGGCAAATTAACGAAAATATCCTTTTTCCTTTCAATTAACTTCGATATTGCTAATTGCTGATGTGAATTTAAAGCCTGTATGCCGAATTTTTACGCTACAAGATTGAACGCTTCTTCGAGATCCGCCATTTTGTTACTGAAAGAACTGCATCATCTGGTCAAATAAAAGGAGCCAGGTGTTTGGTTGAAATTTAAGGCGCAAACATTCGCAAGAAAATGAAAGCCACACATTGATTGGTTTATTTCCGAGAAAAGAATGTATGTCGGTTTGAAGCAGCCATGTGGGGATGGGGAGCGTTGCATGACTCTGGCCTGAGCGGCTGCGAAGGAGACCAGTGACAGTTCTGTCATTACAAAATTGTACAATCATTGTTTTTCCCAAAAAAATAAGTGAATTGCAAACATTTTCCATCTTTTTTGGGTGGCAATTATGTTATCTAATGAACTTGTTTCTTTCTTTCTTTGTTTTTGTTTTTTTTTTGCAGTATTTTATCAAGAAATTTCAGTCTGTTATGGATTCTGCCTCCAGTGATGCCAAACAAACGTCAATTGCAATACGAGGCTATGGCTACTTCTCAAAGGTAGAACATTAAGTGTGATCCCCAGTGTCACAATTCCACTCCAGTGTAAGAGAAGTCAGTAGCATGTAAAGTTAAGTGGCCTGATAACTGCATTTGCCTTAAATTTGCAACCAGCTACTCATGTTAAACAAGAGAATTTTGCTTACTCTGCCTGGAGTGAGGGAATTTTGAAATTTGCCAACCAGACTCCAGTCATCTATGGTAATTGTTTGATTATAAGTGCGATTTAAAGTTTGCATAAATGTTAGTGTATTTGTATTC
Organism: Astreopora myriophthalma; assembly: GCA_014634185.1. Lineage (NCBI taxonomy): Eukaryota > Metazoa > Cnidaria > Anthozoa > Scleractinia > Acroporidae > Astreopora > Astreopora myriophthalma. Next base: position 4,405,218 of record BLFK01000134.1, on the reverse strand, counting down.
AAGTAACCCTGTTCTGTCTTGTTCTGTATTGTTCAAGCCATTGTATAGCTAATTTCTAGTACACAATCATAGTTGAAAAATGCAGGCAGTGAACCTCTGTGAATGAGACAAAGCGGCATACATCACTTTCTTGTCAGAAAGAATTAAATTTTAAAAGCACAAAAGAATTGCCACGTGTTCAGAACCTCTACGAAAACATTGGTTTTCAATTGAAAGGTAAAATGTATTTTCTTGATATTCACAGCCCTGCAAACTGTTTCTACCAGCTGGAGATGTGAAGGTAATGTTTAGTCAGATGGTGCACAGGAGTGAGCAGATTTATCTCAGGTGAGCTAATTTGGAACCATGGTTATTAAATATATAATATACACTTACTGTATGGTCCCAAGGGAAACAGTTAGTTTTGTTTTCCCAAGAGTCCTGATGTTTCCCAAGACTAAGTCGAGGGAAACATCAGGACTCAAGGGAAAACAAAACAAACTAGTTTCCCAAGGGAAACTAGTTAGTTTTAGACTTTCAGTCAACAAAGCAAGCACTGTATGCTTTCAGTCAACAAAGCAAGCACTGTATGCGGCACATGGGCAACAACTGCGCAACTGTATACCGGTCGGGATACATTTGAATTTGATCAGCGGCATGTGACCAAGAATCAACCAATCACAGTGCTCGTTTTGTTGAGTGAAAGTCTAGCTATATAACAATCATTGTTATTCCATTAGTGTGGGTTTGATATGAGATGGAACATAGCCAGTGAATCATAGCCAAGCTGGCTTTTATCATCTCACATCCAACAAGGCATGAATGGAGTAATTGTTTTATTAAAAACGGCCACAAAATATCAATGAACTGTCTGAATCTTTTTTGAGAATTTACATGCCTTACAATGTGACTAAACCATTTGAATCACTTGAATTTTATTGTCCAATGCGACAGTTTTGAATATTTAATTTAATGATAATAACCAAATGCACGGATGTCAGGATTGTCAGTTCGTCTTAGAGTCGTAGAGTTTCCTGGCCTGTCGTATGTACTCTCCTTCCACCTTCTCAGATAACAACAGTGCATTTGAAGGGCTTATCAATCAATCAATCAATCAATCAATCAATCAATCAATCAATCAACTGTTCAACACACTATACCTTTGATCATGAAAAGATGTGGAGGGATCAAGGAATGGCTCTCTTTTCTTGAGATGCTCAGTGGTACTTCTGACATTAAGGCAACCAAAGAAGCCATCAATCACTTCACAGAATTTTGCTGTTGCAGCTGCCTCTGGAGGACCAAACGACTTGAGTACTGCAGCAACTGATGCACTTAGAACTTGAGTAGCCAGATTAACTCGCATGATGGAATAAGAATTGAGGTTTATGTGGTCGTACTTCAGCTTTGGAAGTAACTTCAGTCCATTTTCCATGTCCTGGTAGAAAATCTGTGTAATGTGCTGCCACAGGATAAATAGGCCATCATTCCACATGTATCGTGTGCAACTGCTGGGACCCCAGTGTAACAAACAGTTTCTGGTTGTTTTAACCCGGTGTGGAGCATCAGAGAAAAAATAAATAAAGCGATGGGGTGCAAACAGGTTCACTATATGGAAGCAAACATCTATGTCAGCACCTCCATCCAGTGGCTTATGCAACCTGTAGAATCTCCTGTTTGGGGAGGCACCATCAGAGGTGGCTGCAATGACCCACAAATTGCAGCTTGTTTCTAGGATGGCCACTGCTTCCCAGAAGAGCGGCATCATTTGTGCAGCTGTGACACCTGTTGTTGCAAAATGTGCCAGCCAAAACTTGAGCTCTGTGCAGACCCCTTGTATAAGAAATGCAAGGACATGTGTAGCAATTTCATTTGTTTTCTCCAAAACACCATATTTCAAGTCTGGGTCACCAAGGTCAGTAAAACCAATCAGTTCTCCTGTCACTTTGTCCAACACAAGGTTTGACATCACCTTCATTTCATCAAATAACAGAACCACAAATCTCTGTACATCAAAATAGGAGTCAGTCAGGGCTTTAAACTCCTCAACTACTTCTTCCTGGAACCCTCTTTGAGGCCTAATAGCATTTCTGTAGTCCTTCAGACATCTTTGACTTGGCAGTACCAAAACTTTGCTATTTCTGAGCTCCTCATAACAGGAAGGTGACATGGCAGCAAGTGAAAGGCAAAACCAGATAATCATGGGGTGGTATTTCACACCAGTATGACTGCTTGTTAATAGTTTCTTTTGTTGTTGCCAGAACAGGTTCATGAAGGGTGTAATTCTTTCATCAGAATTTTCAAGGATGCTGGTAAAGTCATTACTAAGTTCATGGTCCACCTCTAAGCTAGAGTTCATGATTTCTACTCGCATTTCGTTAAGCTCTCTTTCAAGTTCTGCACACTTCAGTCTTTGTTTTAACAATGTAAGTTTCAGCCTTGCTGGGTCAGTTTTGGAAACTGGTGCTTTGACAAATACAGGCTTAGACAGTCGTGCCTCCTTTGCCTTAGTGGTCTTTTCCACACTAACAATATAAGACATACATGCCCGGCATGCAGTATCTTCCCCTCCATCACACATTAGAGCACAGTCCTTCGACCTCCAATAGCCTTTGTTTGGAAACAAATGGTCCTGCTCATCTTTTAGAGGGTCTTCACTTAATGGCATTACATGATGAAACAACTGGCTAGTTAGTTCACTAGCTTCCACTCCACAGCATAGTTTTTAATTTTCAATGTCCTTAACAAGACTACATATTGAAATGTTGCTCATTGAACGCCCGTTCTCAAGATACAGGGGGTGGTCCTCTGGCAGAAAACAACCGGGTGCTTTCAGAGTGTATCCCAGGCTGTCATCAATCATTATCTCTACCTCTGGTAGGAGAAAGGGTCCCACAACCTTTTTTATAACAAGTCTGTCTGGAAATATTTTAAGTTTCCACTTCTTGAGGCTTTTCAGCCGGTGGGCTCACTGGCACAATTCACTGAAGGACTTGTAGCAATAATTGGGTTGTTGCTTGTGGTCCTGCACTACTGATCGACCCGGTCTCGGCATAGGCTTCACAGTGTCATGGCTTCTTTTTGGCATGTTGAGTTTTGGAATAGCACCAAATCTTGGTTTCTTTTTTTGTGATTTTTTTCTGAGTGAACTGAAAATTAAAATAAGAAATAAAGACTTATGATTACAGAAAATAGTATTGAAGCAATAAGGGATGTTTGAGTTGAAAAAACAAGCATTTACTAGTGGCAAAATATAGAAACTTCGATAGATCAATCCAAATTCACATGCATGTAAACACAGGCCATCATAACAACTTTACTTACATATCTCGATATCTTCGGGGTCGAATTGTCTCTTGCATGTAAACACCTTGTCGCCTTTGATCCTTTTATGGAATTTTTTATCGATCTCGAGCGTTGTGGTTATTTCTTTCAGCCACTCGTCCTGCCATTTTTTATGAGCGTCATCCTTCGCCGCTGGTAACTTCCAAATGTCAATTCCTTTTGTTCTTCTACAGCCTCTACAGCCAAACACAGCGCAGTTGTCACCCGGCATGTCAATAAATAATTACTTAAACTTTAAGACTAGAGAAATCAAATGTAATTAGAAATCAAAATCTGTCTGAAAACAACCGTCAAAGCACCATAACTTCACGAGATTCGGCACACCATATTGAATTGAAGTGTACACGGTCACAGTCACATGACTAATGAAAAAGGACAACAAAGAGATTGTTCTTTGAAGTTCGCCGGCCTTCATAACCAGTCTCCTCTACTAACTATGACTCGGGTAAATACCAAAGTCAAGAGTTTCTAGGAACTGCTTGGAACACTGATGTTCATTTTGTAATTTGAGTTTGATGGTCGTACATCTCTTAGTAAAACATAATATCATGGTGGATATGTGAATGAATTGTACAGGTTTTGGTTAAAACCATGAAACTTGGCAAAAGTAGACAACTTCAGCTGCTTATAAAATGTGGCTATGGAACTGTGGCAACAAACTGTGGGATAGGGCGATATTGCTGGTATAAAAAAAGGAGGCCATTTTGAACCAGAAGTGGAAAAATAAAGAACCAGAAGTATTGTTTAAAAGTACCTTTTACTCTGTTAACTCATCTTTTCAGGAATAAATAGGCCAGAGAGCTGCAGAAGCATTTGTATGTCCTTGCTATTGTAGTGTGATTATGTCCAGTTGTGTCTTTGCTGGGATATGTACTGCTTGTTGGTGAGTTCAGCAAGTTAAAGAACTGGAAACTTGGCATCACTGCCCATGCATGGATCTTTGAGTTCTGCGAGTGCGATACTTTTGGGCGGTAGTATATTATGATCACATTCTTGTTCTCCTTCTCCAACTGCCGCTGCCTTTTTACCCTAGCAAATAGTGTAGAGTTGAGGTTTCAGTTTTGAATCTTACTATTATTATTTTTTTCCTTTGGGTGGCAATTTTCCTGCTCATGCACAATATTGTCACTCAATTATATCAATTACTATCGACAGTGCTTTCACCATCCTTTGGAAAGGAACTTGCAAGAAAGTGTACACACTACTATTCGAACCTGTACTCTCTTACATCAGAAGCAACAGCGATGAGCACTAGGCTATCAGGCCGATGCCGCACTAATTTTTTTTTTTGGGGGGGGACATCTATTAGTATCGTTTCCGTAACCAGAAACAATTGTTTTAGGTGTGTGCATTGAAGTCGATTACACAATTATGTTATTGCTATCACTGAGGAATGCCTGGGATTTTTTCACTGAGCAGTTTCCAGGTTTTTTTCCCCTTACTTTTGGGGTTACTCACACCTTTCTGCATTGCTTCTCTGAAAATTCAAATTTTCAGTATCAGTAAAAGAATGTAGACATTCTAGTCAAATTTCACCATTACAAAAATACTCATTCTTACCCCAAAAGCTGCTGAATTGCACACTTTGAGGTATTGAATCCTGGAAAAAACAAATCACTTTGTAGGTTTTAGACATGGATGGTATGAGAATTAATTGAAACTGTAGACTTAAAATATTAAATTCTGCCATACTTTACAAAGGTTGTAAGGCTGTACAAACTGAAAAGAAATGTGTAAAAACGGAATGTGATACTTACAGTGTTTGTAGTGAGAACAAAACCTGTCTTGAATTCTACAGCAGATTTCTAATAAGCTTAAGATTTCAACATTTCCAGATCAGCTGTCTGATAAACTAATGATTACACAAGGCTGCTGCATAAGGAAAATTTTCAAGAGCCCTTTGGGCTCCCTAAATCAAAAGTTAAGAGCCCAACCCACATTTCCAGGATCCCACAATAATTGATGGTTTATTTATTTTTTTACACCACATCCTAAGATAAACCATAACCTTAACTAATGCTGTCTCTCATTCTGCATCCTTAGCCATTTCCTGGTTTCAGATAACCCATGTTTATTTGCAGTTTTTTTTTATTTTCTCCCGGAGCAGAACCACAAACTCAGTCACAGCAAAAGTAGACCAATAGTCACACACAGCGGCACGTGACTGTGTATACTAGTATTTTCTGTTTGACTCCAATTTCCTCACAACCATTTTACTTGCTTCATACTTACGCATGAATCTGTTCATGTTGTCCTTCAGCAGCATGATTAAAATATATATAAATCTGTTCTATTGAGGCCTTAAACTGCTGTTTAGAAGTACAAACTAAAATCCAAGCTGAATTGGATATGTGAGCATCCCTCTGTTGTCCTGAAAACTGCCTTTTGTCCCGAGCTTGTGTCGTTCTCTGGGCCATTCGTGGGCTTCAGACTTGAATCATTGAATTCTTGAGCTTGTGCCGTCGCCTGCTCCTTTCTTGAACAGAATTTGTGACTGAATTGGATACATGAGTATCCCTTCAGAAGAGACGTCGAGGAAACTGATTTTTGGACAAATACTGAGTTTATTAAGTCTGTCTTTTACGTTGTCAAACTACAAAGGAGAGAAAAGAATATATGTTACAATGTTTTTTAACATACAACTAACTACAAGAAAAGCAAAGGGTACAAAAGACTAATCACAATTCTGGTGTGCAGAATACCTTCTCATCCCTGATGATGCCGTTGATCGGCGAAAGCTTGGATTTCAGTTTTTACTTCTAAACAGCAGTTTAAGGCCTCAATAGAACAGTTTTATATATATATTAAATCACAAAATATTGCTTTGGAAATATGCCAGTTTCATGATTCCTTGGCTTTGTCACAGTGGATCAAGGGATTAGTTCATTGTATCTCTTGAATTGGGGCGGTTATTCTTTTCTCAAAATATTTAATATGGTTGTGAAATGTATGATCAAATGAAGTAGCATTTGTTTTAGTCTCATTGCATAAGGATTTGCTGTTTTCAAACGGTGCCGAATTGTTATTCACACTGGAAGCTCAGAGTTACGTTGAAGAGATAAACAACCTATTTTCTACCTGTTCCTGTTGCAAGAACTCCATCACTGCAATTGGGTTATGCCAGCCAAGGACACCTTTGGTGATTTTGGTGCGGAAGTGAGCACATGTACATGACTAAAGTTTCATTAATATATTAAAAGGATCTTCATTTAAGAACAACTGCGTGGCTGCAGTCTCTCAAAACATGGCGAATGATTTGATACAAAATCAAACATCAAGCACCTCGAGTCTTGTACCCGGTCTCCAACTGCCAACAGAACAAGGATCACATTGGGTTTGCAACACATTTTACGGTGCATGGGTTCTCGCCAACTACGCAAATTGCTCCGTTGCTTAAAGGTCAGCTAATGGAACCAAATTTACTGTGAAGTAGGAGTCATTGTCCTGAAATAATCACAGCCTTATGGGTGCTCATGCCCGGGTCCTTGTACATAAATTTACTTGCCCATATGAACAACTTGGTTGCCTCAGTGGCGACCAGATGCCGGTTGGGCAGCAGCCTTGATTACATCAATTTCTGAATTACTTTATTGAGTGAAATTTTATATGTCACTCAAAGTGGGTGGCTACACCGCACATGTCCTTGTTAAGCAAGTCAAAAACAAAATAGAGGAACAATAGGCCATTTCCAAATTCATTCTGGCCTCTTTTTCAAAGCGAGTCTAAGTGCAAAATCTTTATGAGAATGAGTTTTTATTCATATGCAAGGTGTAACTAATTACCATCACAAAGGTTTCGCACTTAGAATTGCTTCGAAAAAGAGGCTGACATGAACTCGGAAATGGCCTATTGTGGATCTTAGTGAATCTTTGGTATTCTGGGTAATCTGTGCCAGGCCATCTCGGCTACATTTGTTAATTCATAATCTACATAATCTTTCTGTTTTTTGACCAGGGCATTAACTGATCATGACAATGAACTTGGAAGATCTTAAAATAATTGAAAAACAGAAGATGAGATTTGCTTTTGAAAATAGCCGAGTCCTTTATCATTTTAGTTTACTCTTGCTCAGTTGTAATTAATCCCTTAGAATTTGAGGTGGATGTACTATACGCTTCTGGTCTTTCACAGAGGAAGCACTAAATGTTTGAAACCTTCAGTTTTGTCAATGCTATCAGCATTTTTTTCCTCAATGAATAGGACGCATATATCAATATTTCCAGTGATGTCCCAAATTACAATGTAACTTGTGGTCAAGATGGCAGCTGTTTTGATACCACCTTATTTACTTGCTTTAGCAGCAGATCTCACTGTGGCTCCATAGCACAGATTCATCACCTTGACAAATACATTATATTTGCATGTACCAAAATAATGTGGTGCTTTTAACCCTAAAGTGCACTGTTGTGGCATATGGATTAAAGATGCATTGGGGAACAAAACTGTTAGTTAAAATTGCTCATTAGTGCCGTCCCACTTGGGATGCCCGAACAATGGGCAATTGTAGCCTATAGTTCAAAAGATGTCAGAAAAATCGTCATTATTATTCAAGCAAAGTAGTCGGATGGTTTTGGAGTACTCAGATGATTTTGGAGTTGTCAAATTGTTGAATGGTTTTTTTGAAAAAGTCGGCGATATTTGTTAAAAAATTAGTCAGTCGTTGTAACGTGCATAATTCAATGTAAATTTTGAACATATCATTATCTGCCACACTATAATAAATGTTATGGTTATGTTGGGTACCAAGGGGCAGATCTAGGAAATTCAGTAAAAGGGGGGTGAAA
>BLFK01000134.1:4347815-4385315 GCA_014634185.1 Astreopora myriophthalma | reverse complement strand
CAGGCCATATGAATGCTTAAAATGTTTGCACAAAGGTCACAAAGTATACATGTGTATGTGAAGTTGAGATTGTATTAACATTGAAGAAAAGATTAGTGGTACTTCCTGCAAAGGGGCAAACTTGAAAATGGAGCCTGGGAGCTTCAGGTAGTACGCACAACATTTTCGAGCTCCGTATTGAGTTAAATTTCATCTTTAATAACATTCGTTTATGACGACGTCTCATACATCCATTCAGTCACTTAAAAAGGAAAACGACGACTTGAAGTGTAAGCTCGAAACCCTAACCAAAGAGTTTAAAGAGCTGAAAGAGCTATTGGAGAAGAAAGAGTTAACTGCCAGAGCGAGACAAGATGGCGGTCCTTCGTCACCGAATCATGAACGTGAAAACGGCCTGCAGTTTCTTAGTGACGAATACGACGACATGCAGGTTTCTCATTCTGCTATCCAGGGAAAACTATCCAAACTTGGCAAAGATTTGTCAAATCTTTCAGTTAAAGTCAAGGAAATATGTGATGTTTTGGAAGCGTTGCAACAGTACAGCTATGTACCAGTACAATTTAAAAATAGTTGGTTACAAGTTAACGAATCTGAATCATCTGAAGAAACAGCAAAATTATGCCTCAATTTATTCTCTTGTCTGGGGGTCGACGGAATTACATTAAATGACGTTGATATTGCTCATCGCGTGCAGATAAGCGCGATTGCTGCTGTAAACAAACCTAAACCTATCATTTGCAAGTTCACTAGGCATCTTGCCAAGGAGAAAGTAATGGCTGCCAGGAGAGCATCTGGTAATATTAGCTCTGAAGACCTTGGCGTATCAAGTAATATCACTTTTGAGCGTATTGGAATTTACGATCATCTGACACCAAAGTTACAGGAACTGCTTCATAGTGCCAACAACTTCAAACCCAACATGGTTATAAGTTCTGCTGGACAAAGAATGCAGTTGTCTTCGTTCGCAAGAATGACACTTCAAGAGCAATTAAGGTTAAAAATGATGGATGATCTGGTGAACCTGATGCAACAGAGCCAGTGAACAACTCACCAAACAGATGAGTGACTTCTTAACGATATAGCCTTTGTTATGCACTTTTTTATTTAGTTTAAAATATCTCCGAACAAAGTCAAAGCTAAGTTAAATACTAAGAAACAACAAAAAATAAACAAATCTCTTCTCAAACAATTGCCATGTTATCGACTGAAAGGTAGTTTGGTCATCACTCATGGCCAATTTAATAACTTATTGAACTCTGAAAACTTGACCAAACGAGATATAGAAAAACTACCCAGTTTATGGTTTAGATTTATTTAGTCTGAACAAAATTCATGATAACAATCCAACGGCTAATGACAATTTGTTGAATCAACACATACCGTATTTAATCGTTATTTTTCTCCACATAATCTAAAACAACATATGAACCGTCTTACTAAAGATACAATAGAATTCATTTTTACTATTTTCCATAATAATATTAGAAGCCTTCGACGAAATCTTGAAACTCTAGTAACACACTATTTACATGAGTTTAACATAAATTTTAATATAATAGGAGTTACAGAAAGAAAAATTACAAATTCTAATGAGTCTGCAGATTTACCAAGCTCTCCCGGATACGTCTTTGAACATGCTCCAACACCCCTAGCGTGTGGAGGTGCTGACCTTTTTATTGACGAAACCCTTTATTACATAATCCTAGAAGCAATTTCAATTGAATCTTTCCAAGCACTATGGATGGAAATTCGCTTTCCTAAAAAGAAAAATGTGATTTGTGGTATTGTATATCGACAACACAGTTCACCAGAGAACTTTCTTAAATATATTGAGGAAGCAGTAGAGAAATATTCTGCTGCAGGTAAGAATTTATGCCTACTAGGTAATTTAAATTCTGCAAAGAATGGAAACTTGTCATTATAGTCATGAATTCCTATTGTCCTTACAAAGTTATCTCATTCCGACGATTGATAAACCAACGTGGGTTCACAGAACTTCAGCCAGCCTTATTGACAATATTTTTGTTAATAATGCAGATCAGGTTGTTGTAAGTGGCAACCTTATCACTGATGTTAGCGACCACTTTTCGCAGTTTTGTATCCTGGCATCGACAATACATGTAGATAGAATCAAACAAAGGCAAATCAAGAAGCGTAATTTCTCGCATTTTTGTTCTGACACCTTTAATGATGAACTTGCCACAATTGATGAGATCTTCACATCGTTCTATAAAACAATTAATAAAGTTGTAAATAAACATGCTCCAATTATAACTTTCTCAAAGCGCAAGGTCAAACGATTTTCAAAGCCATGGTTAACCAAGGGATTGCGAATTTCAGTCCAAACAAAAAAATAGGTTGTATCAATCCAGTGATTTTGAGAAATGTAAATATTACAGAAACAAAATTTGTACTCTGACTCGCTTACATGTAAGTAAGAAAAGTTATCATGAACTTTTCAAGAACAACTTGAATGGTATGCGGAAACGTGGCAAGCTATAAATGCACTACTAAATCGTCGGAAGAGAAGTCTTAAACTAATCAATAAACTTAAGGATCCACTAATTAATAATAGCATCATCGATGACCCATCGCGTATACCCAAAGTTATAAATAAGTATTTTTCATCTGTTGGTAATAATTTAACAACTAAAATGCCTCAAGCTGAGCATTCTTATATCGACTGTCTCAGTAATTCCAAATCACCAGATACTTCCTTCTTCTTTAAGCCTGTTACCTTGCAAAACTTTTAAAATGCTCTTGTGATATATCTCCTGTCCTTGCAAATTTTCTCAACAAGTCTGTCAGTCTAGGTGCATACCCTTCTAAATTGAAAATGTCCAAAATTATACATGTACCAATCTACAAAGCTGATGACGAAACTGATGCCAATTTCATTATTGTCAAACTTCAATAGAATTTTTGAGAAAATTATGTATAACAGAATGAAGGTTCTCATAGAAAAACATCAGCTATTATCGTCATCCCAATACGGTTTTCGTCATGCACACTCAACTGAGTATGCTATACTTGACATGGTAGAAACCATCCGTACCAATGTGGACAGAAGACTTTTTTCCTGTGGGGTGTTCATCGACCTTAAGAAAGCTTTTGACACTGTCGACCATAGAATTTTACTTGTTAAACTTAATTTATTTACAGCTTTTGAGGAATCGTTAATCAGTGGTTTTCCTCTTATTTAACAAATCATACTCAAACAACTGAGATTAACTCTTACATTTCGGATAAAGAAGTAGTTAATTGTGGTGTACCCCAAAGGTCCGTTTTAGGGCCGCTCCTCTTTTTGTTATACGTTAACGATATTCAACATTGCTCCAGAAAACTTAAATTTTTCCTTTTTGCAGATGATAATAATGTCCTTTATTCTCACAAAAGTCTTGACATTGGAATTAATTGTAAATGCTGAATTGAGCAACTTATTTAATTGGTTAAACTCAAATAAACTTACACTTAATATAAAGAAAACAAACTTGTTATTTTTTGCCCACACCAAAAAAAAGCTTAATTACCTGCCCCAGATTAATATTTTTGATAATGAACAAAATAAGAATGTTATTCTTGAACATAAGAACTGCATTAAATTTCTTGGGTTATTGATTGATGAAAATCTAAGTTGAAAAGACCATATTGATACCCTTACAACAAAAATAAGCAAAACTGTCGGTTTAATTACGAAGTTAAGACATATTGTTTCTAATCAAACTCTTCTTAATATTTACAAGTCCCTCAGTGTACCTTATATGACGTATGGATTAACTTCTTGGGGAAATGCATCTGAAACCTTGCTAAATAAAGTTCTTGTCCTTCAAAAATATGCACTCCGTCTTATTCATTTTTCTCAAGCAAGGGAGCATGCAATACCTCTTTTCTTGAAAGGAAAACTTCTACCGCTCAAATCCCTATATTATGAGAAAAATTTCGAATTTGTTTTCTAAAATTACTAGTGTTCATTCTTACAGCACATGCTCATCGACATCTGAGCATTTTTTAACCAAACAGTCCGCACTTAATGTTCAAAGTAAGGCATTTTCACGTGTTGGTGTTAAAAATTTAATCTGGAATGGGATACCAACTAGACTCAAAAACGTATCCAGAAATTGTTTTAAGAAAACTATTAAAACAAAACTAATTGAAATTCTAGAAGCTGAAAACTCTTATGCCAATATAGATACCTTATTTAACAAGATGGAAAATTAAACTTCCAACTGAAGTTAAGTATAGTCTGTAGTTTTCCTCGTTACATATTGTTCTTTTATCTAGACTATTGTCTTCTCCTTTTCTCCTAAATTCTTCTACCTTCTAAATATTTGAAAGCACAAAGAGTAATGTTTACATGTTAGTGTTGTATGTAATAATCATGTATTTCTGTGTACAGTCTGTCTTGCCACGATTAGCTTCTCGCTATTAATTTTGCAAGCCAGCCTAGTAACAACTTAAACTTGAACATTTCTAAGCTAAAACAAATGCGTTGAAAATTCTTATGCTGCTGAGGGCAAAAGAAAAGGAACGTTTTCAATACAAAGAATTCTAGTTATAGAATTTCCTTATACAAGCTGAAGAAATGTTTGACGACGTAAGCTTAAAATAAACATACTGCAATTAACCGAGTACTGAATGAATGCAAGAAATATAAGATTGGCCATGTTTATTTGATTGTGGCTTGACTAGTTTGAAAACTGAACAATCAAATGGTTTGCTGTGAAAGTTATTATAAGTGCCATTTAGCTTTTGACAGCCATTGACTTTGAGTCCGTAATTCTGTGCTTGTTGGTCGCTAACACACAGTCATGATGTTGCCTTTCAGAAGTAAACTAATTACATGTAAAATAGCTACTATAGTTATAAAACCAAGCATGTCCTCAGTACTTACGAGTTCCAAAGCATCGTAGAAACATGAACTCGATGAACATTTTCCTGCAAGAGACATCTTAATTCTTCCCTCTTTAACATGGTTTTAAATTGATTGAAAACATATTCTGCTACATTGAATTCTGGTGAAAGGGATGGAGTGTAAATGATTTGTGCTCCCATGTGTAATAACTACCTTTGCAAAATGTTCCCAGCCTCATATCAATGTGTGGTGCAGTTGTCAAGTATGATATAATGGCCAAATTCTATAGCAGGATTGAAGCTTGTTCCTGATAACATTTCTAATCACTGATATAGACATTCCCCTGTCTAACGTGCTATAGTTTTTGATGATCTCTTTAATCGATTTATAAGGAAGAGAGGGTTGCTCCTTCTTAAGAAATTCCATCAGCTTTATGCCCTCAAGCTGAAGGTGTGGTGGATTACCTGATTGCTTCTTAAATGGCAAATGTTCACTGGAAGCACAGAAATTTTGTGACAACTTTGACACACTGATTTGAAACTCTGAATCAGTCGGCAACATCAGAATATCTTCCTGGAAATAATCCTGATGCCAGGTCTCCACCATCTGCTATGATATGGAGTCTAAAATACTTCCTCTCAAGCTTTCATCAACAGTTTTTCCTCGAATTAGAGTTTGCCCTTTGCTATTTGCTGAATATGCCATTGCTGGAAGAAATGCTCAGAAATGTGATCACATGCATTCATCTTTTTGGTTTGACAAGCAAAGGCATGTGACCAAAATTGTTAACATTTGGCGCTGAAGTCAGCCATCGCAATTGTCTTTTAATTCGTGTTCTACCTGTTCAGGTAGTACAAAGGCAACACCTTTTCCTCAGTTTTTTATGGACCCTGAGTGTTGGTCCTGCCAGGGTTTTGAATCCATGACCTCCTGCTTGGGAGTCCAGTGCTCTACCAACTGAGCTAACCGGTTGAAGGTGGGAGGCAGAGGATTTTGATGGTTGTAAAAGTTTAGTAACCAGAAAAGAGGAGATGAAGTTTTTTCCCCCTAAAATGAAGGGCGGATGCTAATTTTCTTTTGTGGATTTGACATACTGTATAAGCCTGTGGAGGTTTTTCAGCTAGTTATGTGCTTTATGCAATAAATCACTTTCTACAACCTTAAAGGTTGCAAGTTGTTTTGTTTCTGCCTTAAGTTCAGACGGTTCACTCATGCTAGAATGTAACAAATAATTAGTAGTGAAATGTGATCCACAAAAATGTTAGTGATAAAGCTCAAATAGGAAGACCTTTGTAACTGCAGCAGTTAGATTTTTACATGATACATGATGATACTGGTATATATATATATATATATATTATCAGTTGTGATTGTAATCGTTATCACTGCCATCATCATGGTCGCAGTCTGCATCATCATCATCCTTACTATCCTCCTCCTCATCAGTGTAATCAACAGGCTTTTCTGTAAGTCTTCAAATGGCACACTCAGCAAGGGCAAGAAGATCACCAGAAAAAAATGTTGAAATCTATTACATGTAGGTGGTTCATTACCTCAAGGTGAACGTTAGGCTTGATTTTGTTTAATTCTTTTGTAAATTCAGCTCCTGTTTATCCTGGATTAGTTTTTCAATTGGATCTTTCCCTCCTCTGTAACTAGATGGCCAAGCTGAGATGACTTTGACTTTTCTGCAATCAAGTCTCTTTATTGTGACCTTCTTTTTTTCTTTTCTCACTTTCCTTAATTGTTTTCTTTATTACTACGTTTGATCTTAGCATTTTCCTTAGCTGTTTGATCAGGCTGTACTCAGGATTGTGATACCTGTAACATGGGACGGAATGATTAAAATCGTTCTGGACAACCGAATGTGTCTTGAGTTTTTATTGGTATTACTAATAATAGAACAGCCATTGGAAAAGTAATGCCATCACTATTGTGAATATGAACGTAAATATTAAATTTGCTCCAGGGAACTTGAACTGTATTTTTTGGAGTATTGAGTGGAGGGATGAGGGTGTGTAAGACAAATCCTCAGCCCCCCTTCCTGTAGTATACATGATGAATGCAGCCTCAGGATTAGACCTACTATAAATTGCAATCTGAACAATACACCTCTGCACTTGGATCATTCAGATTGCGGTCTTTGATCTTGTTTCACATTTTCATTCCTTTTTTGCAAAACTGGTTTCTCGCAAAGTGTTAAAACATGGCAAGTCAAGTTCTCCGTTTCTCAACAAATACACATTTCCAAGACTTAAGCTGAGTGGATTGATCTTCTTTCAGATTTTTGGTTCCAGGTAACAGAAAAACCTAAACTATCTGGATTGTCTAAATCTGAAAAAGGATTGGCTAAAAGGAACACAATCTCTATAAGTTAACAGTTTATTGGTATTCAACATCTTGTGGTACAGGATAATACTGCCTTATAGAGTAAACATTTAAGAGATAGCTGCCGTACTTTGATGAACGCGGCTTCAATGGAAAGATACAATAATCTCATCAGTCTTTTGAATGCATGAAAGGTGAATGAAATGACTGTATCAGGGGATGGCGAGGCAGAGGATACTGCATCTCCAAGGATA
This sequence comes from Astreopora myriophthalma, assembly GCA_014634185.1. Lineage (NCBI taxonomy): Eukaryota > Metazoa > Cnidaria > Anthozoa > Scleractinia > Acroporidae > Astreopora > Astreopora myriophthalma. Next base: position 4,377,881 of record BLFK01000134.1, on the reverse strand, counting down.
TCATACAAAGATTACTTACAGCTTTGGGAATTCCTCATAGAGAAGGGCAAATTTAAGGTATGTTTACTGAACCTTGGATAATTTTCTTATACACGTGCAGGGCTGAGTTAAATTGTCACTCATGATTGAAATGTTTGAAGTAAGTTTACTGTATATTATGCTTAGGATGTCAGCTTGGTTGGAATAAAACTTGAACAACGTGAAAGCATGCATGGGATGGTTTATGACGAGATGATGAAGGCAATTCTGCATATCATCCACAAGCTGGACTTGTCTTCCATTAAAGGGCCAGCATCGAAACTGGAGGTACTGTACGTATATATACATAACATACATAACTTTGTCTACTACTGTGTTCAGACAGTGTTAGAGATGCCAAAACACACAAAGGTTTTAGAGCCTGTGGTGTTGTCTGTTAAGGGACTGGGGATGAGCAAAGGACCTCATGGTCTAGTGAACACAACATGGCATAGTTGCAAGGATATATACCGTGTCAATTTCTCGTTTTTTTTCCCTTGCCGTCTGCTTAATAGGCACAAATCTCAGCAGTCTCACACTTTAGCAGTGGCCATCCTTGTTCATCTTGGGAATTACTTACGGAATTTACTCTGTGGACACTGTTTTGAACTCATCAAAGTGGCCCTTTTGGTGGCCATTTTATACGCTCACTGACCATCAACCTCTCATCCCAATCTTGAATTCCATGGGGATCGCAGACATCAAGAATCCCAGACTCCAGCGACTTATGATGAAAATGCTGCCTTACTCTTTCACAGCGCAATGAGTAAAAAGAAAAGATCATTTGGCGGCAGACGCCCTTTCGCGCTTTCCTGTAGACCAGCCCTCACTTGATGATGAATTGTGTGAAGCTCATGCTGACACAGCTGTGCACACCCACTTTGCCGATAAGTCGACTGAAGACCTGCAACTACACAAAGTTTCTAACGCCCAACACACCGACCCTCAGCTTTCTCGAGTCGCAGACTATGTCCGCTGTGGATGGCCTGACTCACTAGCAGAAGTAGACGATCTTGCTAAACCCTTCTGGCCCACTCGCCATCAACTTTACCTCGCTAATCCACTGCCTGGTCATTCTCTTTTCTTGATGAATGGCCGCACTGTCATCCCACCGTCCCTTCAGAAGAAGATCCTATTGACCCTACATGAGGGGCATCAAGGCATCGACAAAACTCACTGCCCTGCCCGCGATTCCGTCTTTTGGCCTGGTATTGATCGGGAAATCGAGGACATGATCAAACGCTGTCACCAGTTAATCGTAGAAAGCATCCAACACTGTCACCAGTGTTTGTCACGTCTTCCAGCAAATTGCAAGGAGCCACTCTGACATCCACCATTGCCAACAAGACCTTGGGATAAGCTTGGTCTTGACCTTTGTACTCTTAATGGAAAAGAGTACCTCATCATCACCGACTGTTTCTCATTTTTCACTGAAGTACGTGATTTAGGGAAAAACACTAAGGCCCCAATCGTTATCAAAGAACTAAAGGAAGTGTTTTCTCGATTCGGTAGTCCTGTAGAAGGCGTCTCAGATGGTGGGCCCCAGTTCAGTTGTAAGCCCTTCCAAGACTTTGCCGAAGAATGGGATTTCCAACACGCTGTCTCATCTCCTACACATGCCCAGTCAAATGGTAAGGCTGAGGCAGGGGTAAAGAATGTGAAAAAGCCGCTCAAGAAATGTGGAGCCATTAATGATGAGTTCTGGAAAGGAATGCTGGCAATCCGTAATACACCACTTCCTAGCAGAAAGAGCCCTGCTCAGTTGTTACTTGGGCGATCCTTGCGTGATTATATTGCACAAACTCCATTCCAAATATATGAGAAAACATCAGGTAGAATTCCACTTATTTGTGCTTCGAACCACTTTTTGACGCATAAAAAAAGGCTGTCCCTGGTAGGGGCAGGAAAAGAATGACATAATCCCATATTGCCCCCGTACAAGCACGCGGTCCCATGATCCTCTGCATCTTTTTCTGCATTTCTGTACTTTTTTCCGCTTTATTTTCCTGTTCAGCTATATCTACATCCCCTCCACATGGAGGGAAACATTTGAAGATACTTATCTTCAAACTGAGTCAGCCTTTTCAATCATAGAACACGATGTCACCGCTCACGTTCACCTTCCTGCCATCATGATCGATCGCCAACCGAAAGCCCACCTAAAAGGCGAAAAACTCCAAGCCCTCCGCCTTCATCAGGAGGAAAATCCTTGGATTCGATCCTACAAACCGAAATGACAACGACAAGCAAACAAATTTCTACGTTGGAATCTCTCTGAACAACATTTGCGAATTTTCGCTCCATCACATCCTACTCCTGATGATCAAATCTCCGTTCTGGCCTAGTCGGATGGAGAATTGTTAGACTACTCAGAAGATAACATCTCTTTGGCCATTGGACCCCAAGATCAGGCTATTAAGCCAAATTACAGGGCTATTAAGCCATCACACACGGCCACTAGGCCATCACACGAGACAAATGTCTCACAAACACCTGAGGAGACTCAACCAAATGGACAGGCTAGTAACAAATAGTATCTGGGACAGCCTTGACTCAGATCCACTCACAGATGTGGACAAAGATGAAGATTTGTCTATGCGGATTTATTTTAGAGAAAAATTGATAGAGAGAAAAACTGTTGAAGGGATGTTTTTGGTTTTTATCGCACTTTTCAAAAACATGCAGCCTGTCAAATTTTGATTATTCACATGCCGTCATTCACATTAGTGGACCGAGTCAAAGGCCACATCATGGTTTGTGATTGGTCGCTTTCCGTCCACTTTGCCGGTTTCTGTTTTAAACAGCCTGTCAACTGTTGCCGTGAAAATGATTGACAGCTTTTAAAAAAATGGACACATTAATTAGACTTATCTTTCATGAATCGAATGTCCTCATTTGTAATCATAGCGTTTTCACTGAATTGGTGACATTAAGCCCTACCTGCCGTAAGCAATTCAATGCAACATACAGTCAGCACTGACCCCCAACTGCTTCTGTAAAAACAGACTGTTTGAAAGAAAGTTTTAATACTTAGGTTCTTTGAGGACTGCAGTGAAGGAAGATCAGGCACAATGTCAAAAACTTTATTTGCTTCTCCTTCAGGGAAATTTTTAATACACAACTGATTCCAAGAGAAGTTTGCTCTTCTTATTTAAAATGTCAATGTCAGCTTAAATTCAGCTACTAGTATTAGCAGCTGTCTGAAGTAATTCTTGTCAAGACAGATTTAATTTATTGACATATCAGTGAGTTAGTAAAAAGTTTTCATGATTGGGACTCCACAGTGAAACAAACACCCGGTTTATATTGGTGGCACCTTGTACCAGTAAAAGGTGCTAACTTCCTTCCACAAACAAGAACTGATGCACTCCTTTCTTCTACTAGGGGGGGATAAAACACCACTCAAACAGTCCAGAGTTTGCATGTTTTTGAAGGGCATGGTAATGCAAGGACTTTGTACAAAACAAACTAGATTTAGCTTTTAATTTACCAGTTCACTTTACATGCAATAAACCAGGGTAAGTTACTTGTGGTTTGTGCTTTTCGTAGTGTCCAGACTTTAATCCTTCAAAAGGTTGCTTGGTTATTAAGTGCACAATGCTTTTTATTTGACAGTCGTTCACTAAGTAATAAATATAGGGGGAACTCTTATCAAAAGATTGTCTATTTGATGATGGTGATTGAACTCAAATGAAGAGGGCTGCAAAAACATACTTTCTAGGGTACATAGATCTATCAAGTCAGCAACAACCACACATCATTTGCCAGATAACTAGAATAATCGCATCATTTCTTAGAGACTTCCTATAGACCTTCACTTTCCATGAAGAAGCAAAAAAGTTCACTTTTGGGGGGTTTCACCTTTTTCCCCTTCACATTATGCAACAAAATAAGGGGTGCAGCTTTTGCCTTACCTAAGAATGTGGTTTATACCTGATTGTTTATGGTATTTTTCTTTGTTTCTGTTAGGAAGGCGTCTTACTGGAAGCTGGCCCTTCAACACTTGCACAGGAAGATCAAATGTCTTTGTCTGATCCGGTTGCAGGACTTCAGCCTAAAGTGCCAAAAGACTTCCAGATTTTCATAAATTTAATTGAGTTTTGCAAGTGAGTATGGTGGATGAGCATTGTAGTTGTTTTAGCATTCTTGAGGTGACCTTCTTAGGTCATCAATATTATTATCATCATCATAACCATTTTGTTACTTAAACATGTATTAGGGAGGCTACAAAAATCGGTAATTCTGAAGAACAGTTCCCCACTACCAACTGGCGGCCGACTGTTGACCGACAAACGGCCAACAGTAGGCCGACAAACGGCCAACAGCCGGCCGACAGTTTACCAACTGATAGCAAAACGTACAACTCAGATTTCTATGTCAAAATCTGAGTTATGTTTACCACCAAATTCACAACTCGGATTTCTACTGTCAAAATCCAAGTTGTGTTCACTGCCGAAATTTTTGACGTAGAAATCTGAGTGCACAATGACTTTTTGACGTAGAAATCCGAGTTTACAACTCGGATTTCTACGTCAAAAATCCGAGTTGTGTTTACTGCCAAATTCACAACTCGGATTTCTACTGTCAAAATCCGAGTTGTGAATTTGGCGGTAAATACAACTCGGATTTTGAGGTAGAAATCCGAGTTGTACGTTTTGCTATCAAAATACATGTAATGATGTCCTATGTGAGCCACGGTAGCTCACAACAAGTCACACAACACGTGCACTGAACGAAAGACAGCTGAAACTTAATTCTTTCTCACAACGGGCTCATGGTTCTTATTACAAGGCTTGGTTACGTATTAGGCTTGGTTTCTAAGCTACCCAAGAAAGTGATCCCCCAAAAATTTTCAAATCTACTCTTGGTCGTGAAATTAAGCGAAGTTTTCAAGCAAACAGTTGATAGCTTTGCTTCAAAAGCGGTCATGGAGAAAAGAGAATATATACAGTGTAATTATCGAGTATGTTTTCAGTAATAGTCTTGTTTGTTTAGTTATTTTGCAGAGGAATTTAAGTAGCACATAGCTGTCAGTAGCCTGTTGGTAATCTGTTGACCGACTGTCGGTGAACTGTCGGCCGACAGTTGAGCGACAGTCGACCGACAGTCGGTAGTGGGGAGCTGTTCTTCACAATTACCCAAAAATCAAATCAAAGTAAATGTTGGTTTTTTGAGGAGAGTCGGGGGTCAGGATGCTTAAATGGCAATAATGACTGAATATTCCATCACAGAAATATAATTATGTTAATTGGTGGCCATATAAATGATTTATGTCCCATGTTAGGCCCTTTTTGTTAAAACTATATTCAAATGAGTGCTGTGGATGGCCGTAGCTGCCACAGTTACATGTAAATATAAAACGACTAGATGCCACAGCTTGAATTCGTTGTTACTGAGATCAATGTATGATTCAACTGAAAGGATAAATGAAATTTACAAAGTTACAAGTGAAGTTTACATGAAATGCAAGGCTGAAAATATACAAATGAACAAGATGAATACTTACAAAACTGTGGTATAAAATTGTAAATTTCATCGAGTCCGATGTTATTCTGCTCGCAAAAACGACGCATCAACTTACTTCTGGTAAGACTAACAATTACACATGAATCCGGAACTTGTACTACTTTTATGAATGAATTTACAACTAGCAACTTACAATTAACACATTAAAACAATAAATTTTTATGTCCATTTATATGGCGCTACAGGTGCTACATTTCTTCAACAAAATCTATCTAACCACAAAACTACAAATAATCTTAGCCATTGTGTAAAGTTCAGCTGGTATGTGTGACGGGGTGAAGACTACTTCAGCTGATATCAAAGTGCACATTAACACATTCGCCCCTGAACCACCTGTAACCGTCCGTGCGGATCCATGTCCTTTCTACCCCTTGTGACGTCATCAGTTTTAGCGGTTATGAAAAGCTTTGCCCACTAACTTGTGAACAGTAAAGAGATCTTTCAAACCATACCAGAATGAGCACAACTCAGTCAAGGAAACTGGAGAAAAAGGCTAAAAACCACGTAACATTGACCTGAAAATCTTCAGAAAAATCTTGTTCGATTACCCACCTACCTTTCTGAGGACCTAATCCTAGGATCCAGAAAGGTTTTCTAAAAACTCTGACACCAAAATAAAGCCTACTAAATGCCCAGCAAGGGACAAAAAAAATGAGGCAGGGAAAGCGAAAAAAGAGGGCAGGAGAGAAAGCGAAAAGTAAAAGCCAAGACTGCTGTGTTACTTTTAAACCCCAAAACTCGAAATTTTGCTTTCTGCACATGCCCGAACTTCATAAGCAAATATTTTGCATCTGGATGAGAAGACCGTCCAGTGTACGACCTGTAAATGGGTTTGTGGTAAGTTTTAGCTCTGTATAGCACTTCGGTGACCAGAAAACCCCTCCACTAGCTTCAAAACGCGTTTTTCTGCAAAATCTCCAGGTGTCAATGGGTTAAGTATTGAAAAAAAGGAGCAGCGTCTTATACCTGATAAAATATGTATTGTGAGTGTTTTGAACAGCTTCAAAAATACAGTTCACTCTAGGGACAACCTCTATTGTAATTTTTCATTGTGAATAAGAATTATTTGGACTTGAAAAATCACAAACTTTCCCTGGGAATATTCATGTGGAATTTAGACTCCATTCACCGACCAGCTTGTACAAGAACAACATGGCTCTGAAGTGAATATTTTGGCAGCTGAATGCTAAGAAGAACAAATGTAAGTCTTTGCCTGCACTCAATGCTTACGGCATTTCACATTTTCTTTCTCAAATTCTTGTGGTGGTGGTTTCTGTGCTGAGAGCAGAGCAAACTTTGCAGAGCACTGTTCAATAGGCTGGTCTGTTGGATTGCAGAATGACTTTACTTGCGTCTTTTTCTTCCAAACCTGTCAGTGATATTGCACAGAGAATTAAATTACTGCCTTTAAGATGTCATCTGTGCCATTATTTGGAAGGTCTGTTATGATTTATAAGGACTAACTGTTCAAAAATGGGTTATGCTTATTGTTTGGATGTAACTTCTAGCCAGAAATTAATTTTATAAGCATTTGGAGACGTTTTATTGCTAATTAGCATTGATCAGGTAGAACAAGCGGGTCTCCCACAACCAGGCAATAATGTAACTATTGAATATTCACAACCAACTTAAAATCCCTCTTCTTTGGATAGACTAATCTAGTATGACACTACTTGGTGCCCAAAAATGCAGCTGAAATATCAAAGAAATGCTAAGAATAAATGTGGCAATACTAGTTTTCACCAACAAAAAGCAAATATGGATGTGAAGTAAACGGCCTTGTTCTCAGGCAACCACTGCATTTCCTCTCACCAAAACTTCTCACAAATTCAGCTTAACTATGAGATCTTTGTGAGAGGCCACTCTTATGTGCCAGGGCTGTGTCTGAGTTAACAATTATAGTACAGCACCTTTGTGCACCTTTGTGCCCTCTGTCACCCAGGCTAACTTAATTAACTGAACTTCCTACCTCAGCTAAATTCACAACTGTTCTTCCTTACCAGTTCCATAGAAATAGAAATAATTACACGCATGTCAAAGGTCAAGCTTGTTTTGTTCAGCGACTTGTTTTGAATTTTTGTATTGTTTAAACTGGAGACAAAGCTGTCCCATAAGTACAATGGATTGGCAACAGTTTATTTGAAGGTCCTGATGCACTGATCTGATCACCTGTCCATTGATTTTGCCTACCAAAGCAAAACCTTTCTTCTTTTCATATACAAAGCCATTCTTTTGCCAAAATTGTAGTTCATCACATTGAACTGCTGCTGCCAGGCAATATAAATAGCTTTTATTAAATATTCACAACCAACTTAGAAATCCACCAGTCTGAATTTGCCAATCCATGACACATGGTTTGCCTTAGGCCTTTGCTTGTGTGTACGTCACTTGTATTGTCACTTGCTTATGTTTACAGATATACTGGTGCGCTAGTTAAAACCAGGCTGTAGAAGTGAAGCAGTCACTCAGTTCAATTAAGTCTTGTTTAATTGGTGTCATAAGTCATGTTGTTTAAATTTGTTAAGTACTCCACAATGCCTTTCCCTTCCTTGTTATGACAGTATGTTACAGTGATACACTGCTTGGGTGCCGGTAACATCCCATTCAGTGGTGTTATTAGTATTGTTGCTACATGGGTTAGTTGAGGTTGCAGTATTACATGTATATTCCAAGTTCCAAATGACTCCTTGTCCCACTTTAAGTGAATGACCCTGGTGCGGGGTCTCACAAACTGTCAGTCACATTGACAAGGGTAATCAACTGTTTGTGAAGGCTTAAACAAGGAATGGGCCATATATGCTATATTGTAAGTCCACTATTTTTGTGGTATGTTTAAACTGGGAAGCGCTGATCAAAGCTCTTTCTTTTTTTAAGGTGTGTCCTTCCAAAATACTCTGTAACATTGTTTGAGAATTGGGTGTATGTGTTCGGGAGAAAGATTATTGTCATGTCCACAAGGTAAGTAGTTTGCATTATTACTAGGGTGTGGTGAATGCATGTCCATCACATGCTAATCAATTTATTCAACAGTATTGGAGAAGGTGGCCTGACACAAGGAAGTCACCGATGTTTAAAGAAAAAAGACTCACTCTTCGTGACAATCCTTAATGGCTTCATGAATGTTATGTACATTAACTGAATCCAGCAACAGTATCTTAAGGCAATGGTTTGCAACCTAGTCTGGACTGAATAATGGTGCTAGCTGGTTGCAGCAAGATGTGTTGACAAGATAATTGAAGGCTTGTTGACAAACCGAGAATGACAAAAAAAGAAAACAAAAACAATACTATAGTCGATTTTGTTAAAGATAAATGAAATTGACATGCATTCCAATGTTTTATCAAGCCAAAACTTGAGGAACTCTTGACTGATTGAAATGTAGAAGTTATTTCTTCTGTATTTCGAAGGAAAAGGTCACATGCAAATCTAACTTCCTGGCCTTTGTGATTTTGGCTACTGAAATGGGTGCATGGCACATGAGATTAAAGCAAAATGAAATGTATCCTCCGGTACGTTCCACCTGAAAAGACACACAGCAAGTTAATGCGATGACAAAATTAACTGTATCATTGAGTATTTGTCACCTATAATAAGATGAATAAAGTAACCTAATTCCTGGATTTTTCTACCTAAAATGAAACACTGCAGATGCATTTTATGACAAAATGAATTATTTCCTCACTATGCCATTACACATTAAATGAATTGTTTCACTCAATATGCCATTACACTCCACTGAGCATATCTTGCTGAAAGTAATGGATGATTGGTCAGAAGCTATCTTCATAGACCTGTGTAAAGCGTTTGACGTTGTAAACCGTGCTTAATTATAAACAATTATTGGATGAGGTTTTCGTGATATCCGGAATAATCAAGGTCAAGGTAAGTGTTATCAGCCAAAGGCTGAGGCTGATAACACTAACCGAGACCTTGATTATTCTGGATATCACGAAAACCGAATCTAATAGTTGTTTTATTATACATTGTTTTGAAGAAAATAACGACAAAAGCATTATCGCAGCAATCACAGTTTATTTTCAAACACTTAAAAATGTACAACTGAGTGATAAACAAATTTTCACCATCTTTATAAAACAATCAAGTGCAGAAAACTTAAATGCATTTGTAAAGAAAGTATCATTGAAGAAAACTTTTGTCGATCTTTTAGTATTTTCCGAATCTTTATCTTCAAGTAATTTCTCAATTTCTTGCTGGGTCGATGAAGCGAATCGAGAAGCCATTCTTACTTCGCTGTCCGTGAACTTGACATTGCTGTCCGTGAACTTGACATTGCTGTCCGTGAACTTGACATTGCTCTTGGAAATCATGCATTGCATGTGCAACCTACAGATTATTCACTAATCTGTAGGTTTGGCTGTTTCCCAGAATTAACTCTAGGCTTTTAGCCAATGAGAAGCCAGATGGTGACTACAATGTATAATAATTGAAGAAATTGGATGTGTATGGCTTCTCGTCTCCTTCATTAGAATGGTTCAAGAGTTATTTCACAGATAGGAGACAACGAGTTAGCTTCTTAGGTCTGCTCTCTGAGCCAGAACTAATAAGTCATGGAGTACCTCAAGGCTCAATTTTAGGACCGACCCTCTATCTGCTCATTACAAATGACAGCTCTAAGTTGAACTAATGAAAGTGGGCTGTGCACTGATGATGCTACCCTCTATGCTAATGCTGGAAACTTATCTATCATACAAGAATGACTCCAGAAAGATCTTGATGTTACTGGTCAGTGGACCTCTGCAAATGGTATGGCAGTGCATCCTGACAAGATGAAGTACACACTTTACATGGTAATTGGGCCGTGCCAAGAATTGGAATGCTGCCTGACTTCACTCTCTCATTGGTCCTAGATGGAAGTGAATTATCAAAATTGTCCCCAGAGAGCTTGGCTGGAGTAGATATAGACCCAAATCTCCCTCGTGGTCTATTCACAGTGACAACTTCCAAAAAGAGCTTCCAGTTACAGAAAAGACGCACCCATCACATTCTTGATGTGAAGACCAATGAAAAGAGATCACTTGAGCTATTTGTGGAACTGGGGTGGTTTCCCATTGACATACTCTGTCTGGCAAGATGATTCCTTCTGCTATTAAAGATTCAAGGAAGGTTGGCCCCTCGGTACTTGATAAGCTGGATTCCTTTAAGTATTCCCATGGTTATGGCACCAGAAGTTCCACCCCATGTAGACTGCCTATTCCTCACTCCAATAGTTTGAAAAGAAGCTTCTTCTATAATGCAGTAAATTTACTGAATAATCTAAACATTGACTCTAATTTAAGTTCAGAGAACTCCAGCAAAGCCTATCTTAATTCTGTCATGAAATTATTCAATGACGACAATTTTAGAAGTACACACAGTGGTCAAGACAGTCACAGAGGGGAAGCTTTGATGGGATTCTGCCAAGGTCTGAAGAAGTTGATGTGAAATATCAGTCAGTGTATTGTTAGTAAATCATTATTACACGTAAAAAAGGAGCACTGTATTTCGCGCCTTCGTTCGAGATGTTACTTTATTTGAAGGTTAAGCCAATGTATGGATTCTGGATAGTTCTTGAACTAAAATAATTCTGTAGGAAAATCCATACATCGGTGATGGCTGATGAAAGAGTTTGTCGTACTACATGTAAATTGCACCTTATTATATAAGAGAAAGCTAACGCTATATTAAATGTAACAATTTATTACATTTAACATAGCGCTTTAACTATTAAAATATTCTAAAGCACTTTACAATATGTACAAGAAAATATATACAATAAATGGACAGCAATAATAATAGTTGAAAGATATACTACACATCTTCAACTGGGAACTCGGAAAAAATCCGAGCCCCAGATGGGATTTGAACCCACGACCCTCCGAGATCCCATCTGGGGCTCGGATTTTTTCCGAGTTCCCAGTTGAAGATGTGTAGTATATCTTTCATTTATTTCTCATAGTACTCTTTGGCAATAATAATAGTAATAACAATATAAAATTACAAATTAAAAGCTTTCTTAAAAAGATGAGTCTTCAACTGTACTTTAAAAGAGTCAGTGTTCCTACAGTTTCTAAGGCTAGGTGGCAAAGCATTCCATACTATTGGTCCAGCATGGAAAAAGGCTCGATCACCAAAAGTTTTCCTTGTCATCTTAGGGATTGCAAGGAATGTTTCATAATCAGACCGCAGGCTCTATCTAGTTCTAGGCTTTACAACAAGTAGTTCAGATAAATATTGTGGCACCAGGCCATTCAACATTTTAAAAACTAAAAGCGCAATCTTAAATTCTACTGTAAATTTCACTGGCAACCAATGAAGTTCCCTAAGTACTGGAGTAATATGGCTAACTTAGGAATTAAGCATGTAACTCAAGCTGCCGCATTAAGAACTTTTTTAAGGTTACTTCCCACCTTCGCGGGTGCCCTTCGGCAAAAAATTTCTATGCGCACCAGTTTAAATAAAACCCTAGCACACCATATATCATAAGAAAGTTTAATAAACATACTTTATGAAAAAAATACAATTTTAGCAATGTTTTCTTTCAGGAAGTGTCAGGAGCCGGTAAGGCTCTTCTATTGAATTTATTGGCTATTGGATTCCACGGAACGAGCAAAATGGCTGCACAGTCTTATTCACAAGGCATCAATCAACAAAAGGGTGTCAGGCTTTTTCAATATTCTGATTGGTTGTCTAGGTATCCACATCTAAAGTTGGAGTAGCTAAAAATGTGTGAGACCTGTTGCATAAATGGACGCCACGTGAAAAATATGTTAAATATCAAAATATCCCGACACCCTTTTGTTGATTGGTGCCTTGTGAATAAGACAGTGCAGCCATTTTGCTCGTTCTGTGGAATCCGATAGCTGATAAATTCAATAGAGGAACCCTCGGTCGTTTCATGCCTTACCGGCTCCTGACACTTCCTGAAAGAAAACATTGCTAAAATTGTATTTTTTTCATAAAGTACGTTTATTAAGCTTTCTTATGATATATGGTTTGTTAGGGTTTTACTTAAACTGGTGTGCATACGATTTTTTTGCCGAAGGGCACCTGCGAAGGTGGGAAGTAACCTTAAGTCGGCCATATTGATATTGCGGAAGCTTATACAAAAGAGAGTTGCTTTAATCTAAATGTGATGTAACAAATGCATGAATTAAACACTTCGTTGATTCTGCAGACAGATATTTCCTAATTTGCCTAATATTATGAAGCCCCCTAAATGCCTTACTACACACCTTTCCTATATGAGTATTCGTAGACATATGGTTATCAAACCATTTGCCAAGGTTTCTAACATGCTTAAGGGGTTGATTGTCACAGTCACCAACTTTAATTGAAGCTATGGTAACCTGAGATAACTGCTGCCATGAACCGATGATTAGAAATTCTCTCTTTGAATCATTAAACATCAACCTTTGTGAGACTAACCAAGCCCTAGCATCAGCTATGCAGTTCTCAATAGCCTTAATCGCTTGATCTTGAGCAGCAAACGAATCTGGACGAAACGACACAACAACTGAGTATCATCAGGTATACAAAATCTTCTCCAAAAATACAAAGGAAATATGACCTCAGAAATCAACCTTAGAAATTGTTTTGTCTTACTGAAGCACAACAGTAACTTTTTTGCAAAATCAGTCAGTTACATATACACTGACAAAAAGTTGGGACAGCCCACCTAACGAAGTATGAACTAAGGAAAGCTTAGCTGCTTTCGAGAAAAGTGTGCAGGCTCTACATGTAGTTGATGATACGGTAACCAATTCTAGTAAATAGTACAATTAGTAGACAAATGAGCATCATTGTTGTAGTTATTAAGCAATATTATTATTAGTTTTTTTCAGGGTTATATATTCTGCACAACCACATCAGCTATGCTGCAAAACTATCATGTCTAAATAAGAGTATTACTATTACTCCTACTACTAACTACTACCACTGCCACTGCTACTGCTACTGCTACTGCTACTGAGTGAATGTGATAACTTGTAACAACCTTTTATTTCAGGTTCCCAGTGGTCAGTGGGTTTTATAAGTTACTGGAGGTTTGCATGAAAATCTGTGAGAAGCTGTCCTTTTTTAAGGTGTAGTATAATTTTTGGATCATGATTCTGCAACTATTAATTTCCCTTATGTTTCTTGAAATTTAAAGCCCATGCTTGGATAGTAATGGCATGTGAAAATTGCATTCCATCCCTAGAAATGGGGAAAAAACCAACATGTTGGTTGTGGAAAAGTCAGATTCAGATTTAATGCTTAGGTGTTCTTAGGTGATGGTTCAAAGGTGAAAAAAACCCGTTTGGAGCTTTCCCCTCATCAAGTTTTGATTAAAAGTCATGGAAAAGACTTCTGTATTGTTCTGAAGAGCATAGTGCACTGGAGTTTGCAAAAATGCTGATACATAGTTGCAGTGGTATAGGATCTTCCAGAATGTTCTCCTTTGATTCAGTAATTCCCTCAAACTTCCAGAATCTCAAAAAAAAAAGAAAAAACTTGACAGATGTACATTGTAAGAAAGTCGTTGCTAGAATAACCCAAGATACATGTATGGACAATTCTAGCAGGGAGATGTCTGGTCTTATTTTGTTGCACGGTCAGCGATCAGTTATTGGCCACTGGCCAGTCATTTCTTCCGTTTGATAAAGAGTTCAAGAAGGGAAAAATCTCCCTCATTTTTGTAGCAGGTAGAGAAACTGCTGCAAGAAGGTGCAGTTCAGTGATAACTATCAATAATTATATGACAAGGTAGCCAAGGTTGTGAAGGGCTGAATTGCATGGTTAGAAAAATATAAAAACTATTATTTACAGTAATGTATATATATATATATATATATGCAGTTTAAAGGGACCAAGGACGGACAACCCCTGAATGACACTTTTCATTGGAGAAAAACATTTTATGCCCTGAGCGGGATTTGAACCCACGTCCCCCTGATTACCGGTTGGGTGTGATCACCACTACACTATCAGAGCAACCATGCTGGCTACATGGCCAATCTAGATAGCGAATGGGAATTATCACGTGGTACTCCCGGGCCCATGTTTTTCCCAACTAGATGACGCTGGATTTGTATACAAATTGTCTTCTTCTCTCGTCCGCCTGTGAATCACCCTTCTGGTTGATCCAGCGTCACCTAGTTGGGAAAAACATGGGCCCGGGAGTACCACGTGATAATTCCCATTCGCTATCTAGATTGGCCATGTAGCCAGCATGGTTGCTCTGATAGTGTAGTGGTGATCACACCCAACCGGTAATCAGGGGGACGTGGGTTCAAATCCCGCTCAGGGCATAAAATGTTTTTCTCCAATGAAAAGTGTCATTCAGGGGTTGTCCGTCCTTGGTCCCTTTAAACTGCATTGATTGACTACATTTTGCTGAGGCTTGGACTGTGAATCCTTCCTGGATCCTCCTGTGGGCAGAGATGCGCTGTTAGCTCGAGAGACCCTCTTAACTTATATATATATATATATATATATATATATATATATATATATATATATAAATGCAAATATTAATACAAGCCCAACTGAATAAGATGTAAAAATTTTCCAAATGGTCATAGCAGTTTTAAACTGCTTTTGAATTATTAGCCACTTAAGATTATCTGTTAACATTCTATGACTTGAAGATTTTGAAGAAGTGTCTGTACGTTTATCAGTGCCAGTTATCTTTTAGTTTGTGAATTAAGCACTGAAATGTAGTTTCTTCTATTGTTTTGGCTGTCATTTGGTTATTTGCCTTGCCATCTTTATGCGTGAATTTCAGTACATCAAGGCAGAGAAACCAAACGATAACAGCGAAGACCTAGACATGGAAATAGTGGACAACTCTGATCGTATGACTTGTTTTGTGCTCTTTCGCAAGTTTATCAAAGAGGTAAGCTTCCCTTATAAGTAATACATTAATTTTCATTGTGTTTATAATACCCCAAGTATTAGGTAAAAGAAACACTAAGTATGTGTGAGTCCTTTGTGATCTAATTGTGACTTATCTGGATCCATCCTTTGTTTGATTTATACTGGTGGACACTCCCATATACATCACAAATCTAGAGTCCTCTGGATGCAAAACAAAATGACTGCTTTGTGTTTGGTCCACAGGCCTCTGTGCATGTCTGTCATTGTTTACTTGCATAAAAATGGCTCAAACTATTTGGGGTAAATTATTTTACATGTTTAGGATATCAACCAGTGTTTTTATGTGCGGATGGAGAAGGTTTGGATGGATTCCCACGGCAACTACAAAGATTTTGAAGTTCAGTGAGCCTGAACATGCCTGCTTTTGCAGGCATGCATGTTCAGGCCTGTGGTTGAAACAGACTCTTTCAAATTAGAATTGAAATTTTGTTTCCCTAAGAACGCAAAAAGTTCCCTTTCACATTTAATGATGTTAATGTTGAATTACTAATTATCTGCTTGTGTAATAAAAGTATTGAATTAAAAGGATAGAAATATATGGCTTCAGGGGAAACTGTGCGATTGTCAGAGAGCATAGGTGTCGAGCTGACCGTTGCATACACAGGTTGAAAGATGAAATTGAGTTAAGTGCCATGGCTAACCAATGAGAGTTGGTTATATTTTTGGTTCCTTATTTCTAACAGGTTAACACCACAACAAAGGTTACTCACGTGCTATGCGAAGTTACCCATCTATGAGTCTTCGATCACATTCTATTCAGTTAGATGATCATATAATGATCTGCCATCTAGGATACATGTAGTCTTATTGGGCATTCTTATTCAGAACTTTTGTGCATTGTATATGAGGGAATCATTGTGGAATCTGGAACTCCCCCTCACATGTTAGTCAAAGTTTTTCTAACAAGGCATTCAGTGGTCTGCACACCATTGATATGAAAGTAGTATTTCAGTGTCCCAAAACCTTTTTTTTTTAATAGACCTTGAATTCTACTGATTTCATTTCCTTACTTTTCTGTGGCTGTCATGCAGTGGACATGCCTCTGCATACTAATTGAATGAAGAGAGTGTTTTGCTATGTTTGTTAATTGTTTAAATCATATGGATGCTATTGTATTTACTGCAGTATACTTTTATTTATGTTTACCAACAGGTGCTTATCAGGATGCAGCAGTACAAAGATGACCTGCTGGCCTCCTGTTTAAGGCTTGCTCTGGCTCTACCTCTGGAAATAGTCAAGCTTGATGTGACTTCCTTAGTGCCAGCTGTAAAAGTAAGATGACTCAGAAGTAGTATTGTTATAAACCAACCTTATTTGTATGATAGCTTATTCAATAAATGTTTTTATATTTTTGCACAACTGCACTTAGAGTTTGTGTGGATTTGATGTTACAGCTTACATTTAAACTGGGATTAAGTTACACCCCTTTGGCTCAAGCTGGCCTAGATGCATTACAGAGCTGGTCAGCTGCTCTTCCTGAAGAACTGTTGAATCCCCACCTGAGTGAAATCCTTCCTTGTCTGGATGGTTACCTCAAATCATCTGCTGACTCAAGTAAGGAAATTACAAAGTACCAAGTGGTAATTCTAGGCCTAATTCCTATGAGACATGAGGAACTCAATGGTAGAGCATTTAGAGTAGTTATCCCATTACTATCCCTTGTTATGATAATTTTATACTAATATTGTTGTTGCTCTATTGTTATGCTTCCTAAGTAGATTAGCTTCATGTTTATTTATTTTATCTTAACTCTTGTCACTGCTGTGTGTTATTATTACCTTCTGACATGCATTTTGTGCAGATGAATCTCAGCTATCTGAAGAGTCGAAGACCATTGTACTAAGCACCGCATCCCGCCCTGGTTCACGAGGCAGGAAAATTCCTCTTAAATTGTTGAAAGTCAAGAAGGAGTCACCTGAACTTGTAAGGAAGGGTATTCTCCTGTCATTTTTGTGTTTATTGGTAATGAGTATGAAAGCCCTTTATTGTAAGTGAACCATTGCAGTCTGAAGATTGAATGTGAATATATAAAATATAGGTACATGCGTTTTTGTTGTACCACATGTGAATTAGTATGAATTATTATGTAGTATAACAATTTACATTTTGGGATTGCTGTTCAATAAACTGAGGGTAAGAACTAAAAAGGTTTTGTCCTCCTTGAGATCATGAGCTTTCCTGCATTGGCTCAATTGACTGTAGAGTTTGGCCCTTGCTGCATGTCACAGTTAACTATGAAACAAACAAGTAACACTGGTGAAGGAAACTGCTCAAAATGTATAATTGCAGGATCACAGAAAATTCCCACTAAAGGCGATGTACGGGTTGTGCGCAGAGATGTCAGAACATGGTGGGAGGCTATCCTTTTTGGAAGTAATCAAGCACACAAAATGGCAGACATGCAGTCACATGAGAAAAACAGCCAATGATTCTGTGCAAATTCAGGGCCTTTCAGGAAGAGTGGAGACTTTCCTGTTTTTTGTTTTGTTTTGTTTTTTTGTTTGTTTGTTTTTTTAATCAGAAGTAGATAATATTTTGAAAATAATCAGCCACAGGAAAAAAAGTTGCCTTCTAGCCATTGGTTCTCCTTCGAGTTGTCTTTGAGCTTTTCAAAAGATGTTGTCTGTATGTGCAAAGTCATTGATCATCACCAGGAACCCTCAGGGACCAAGTACTTTGCTGTACTCCAGCTGGGACAGAACTAAAACAGGAATAGCACTCATGGCCAATTTGAACCCTCTGGGATCTACCCTTCTGAAAGTCAGCAAGAGAGTCTGCAATCTAATTAATAACGCCAGGCTTCAGGCCGAGGCTAATTAGTAAATAACTTGGTTACTTATAGATTGTGGTCCACCAGGTAAAATGCCCGTTTATTTTCTGGCAGAGCTACTCTTACAGTATTGCCTAGTTCATCAGTTGCTTCTAACCAGTTGCAAACCATAGAAATAACTGCAAAGTGGTGCACAACCTGGTAATGAAATAGAGGTGGTTTGAGATCTCTATATGACCTTCTGCCACATTGGATAAGGCAGATGTCAATTAGAGGGTGCATAACTCCTTGATGAAATCTTCCACAGTAGGAACCTGGTAGAACATCTGAATTTATATACTAATGGACTTAGCATTCATGAAAGAAGGTATGGAGAATACAGTTTCTGCAACAGCAGGATGATGGCAGATTCCTTAAGCACTGGGTTTTCAATAACAATCATAGTAAGCGGTAAAAGTTTATCAGTTAATGTCGCAAAGGGAATACTTGTGTTTGAGGCATGAGTTACAAACACTGATGGTGGGAATCGCTAGGGGGTGCCAGGAAAATTTTGAAATTAGAGCGTCTTAAAAAGCATGTCCTGCATTCTGAAACAAGAATGGGTAATTTAATAGAAATAAACTTTTCAGATATCAGTGACACACAAACATGTGCATGTATGTCTGTAATAATTCAGATTTTGGCCTTATATATTAATACATTTAGGGCAGAATGCAAAAGTACCTAAGCTAAGCTACACTCCTTTCCTATGAAAAGAAATAACAATTACATGTATAATAACTTTTCAGTGTTTTTTTTTTTTGCCAGCAGCCTAATCAACAAATAACAAAAATATTTTAGAAGTGTTTGGGAAGCTTACTGGAGTCCAAAGGACATACCCATCTCTTATCTTTGTTGCTTTTGTTGTCGTCGAAATACGTTGAACAGAGTTCTCAGTCAATGCCAGAGAGATGCATGTAGTTTATTCAAAACAGCATGCCATGGGTGTTTTGATCGAGATAGATCAAGAGCATACCTTTTTGTTCCCAGAGCTGTGATCCTTTTGGCTTTCGTCAAGGAAACTTGCTGCCTTTACACATAGACCCCAAGATTTAACTAAATGCAAGGCTGCTCAGCAAAAATGTTTCAACCTCAAATGATCAAAGAACGGAAATAAGAATTCTGAAATAAATCATGGCTCATGTAAGGATCATGTTTTGTGGCAAATACTTCTCTTGTTATTCGTAAAATATAGGGTAATTGTCAGTCAGAGTAGGTGGCAATTTGATGTCAAAGAGCTGGAAAGTTTTGCTGGCTGCTGGCTGTTATTGAAAATGCTGTGAGCTCCCAGTTCGAGATAGATATTTTGGGGGCCATTTACTGTTTTGGAAACACTGATCTGACTAGGGGCTGTTTACATGGAGGGAGGAAGGAAGATCCTAGCACTAGGAAGATCCTAAGAGGTGGATCATCCTAGCACCATGTGTTTTCTGTATTCAGTTTACATGCAAAAAGTTGTGCTTGGCCCTAGTGCTAGGATCTTTCTAGTGATAGGATCTTCCTAGCTGAGAGGAAACTAAGAGGCTGTTTACATGGAAAGAGGAAGATCTTAACACCATGTAAACTGCACTCACTTGGAAGATCTTAGCACTAGGGATAGAGAACCAAACATGGTGGCTTCGGTGGGCCTCGGGCCTTTCAGCAGTTTTTTTTTTTTTTACCAATTATAAACTATAACTGCAACCGAACTTCCTGCTTGTAAACCAAACGGAAAATTGTTTTGCTTTCTTCTTCTTCTTCTTCTTTAGCCAAAACCCTAAGTGGGTATAGGGCCAGACACTCTCCTTCGCCATGTCGCATGGTCACAAGCAGCCACTGTTGCCTCGCTGCATGAGATGAAACCCAATGCTGGTCTCCCTTTTTCTACAGTTCTCCGCCAAGTTTCGTCCAGTCTGCCACGACTTGCTAGTGCTAGGATCTTCCTCCCTCCATGTAAACAGCCCCTTAGTTTCCATGCCACCATGACACACTGTAATAGGCTTGTTGTCTTTGTAAGAAAAGCACAGATTTTCAGTAAGTGGTGAGTAGTCTTTCATAGTGCTAGTAAACAAAGAATGGACTTACGTGAGGAGTTGGTGTCTGCTTACAGTATTGGTGAAGACTCAGTATGGGCAGATGAATGAGCTTTACGCTTACATGCCTGTACCAACATCCTTGAGAAAATTTCTAGTTTGAACAACCTTGTGAACAGTCTTGGTTGAAAGACCAAAGGTGTGTGGAGAAAGAAAGAGCCAATATGAATCTACAAGTGGAACATTTTTTGCCTAAGTTGTCAGGCTGGTGGGAGCCAGATTATGTAACAGTAACATCCTGTTTGAACAGCTTTTGTAATTAAAGTGCTGAAAAATGATGGAACAGGATTGCAGCAGACTTACCATCATGCTGCTACTGGCCTTAGAAGAAATGAGAGTGTTCTGGTCTTGGGCCCATTTCTGCTCACTGGTCATTAACATTGGGCCACTGGTGAGCTTTCCAACAGCCACTCCTGTAAGTCACTTAATGTGGAACCAGGTTAAGCAGAGAAGACCGTGGAGCTGACTTGGGAGCTCCGTGAGGATTGATTCTACAGCTGTTGGAAGTTTAGTGCTGTAGGAAGGAGGAAGGTGATGGAAGAGGGATGGCTAAGTACAACATGGAGAATGATACCTTAAGTGAGCTGAATGAGCTGAACTTGAGCTGAACATCAAGTGAGCTGAACTTTCTGTAAGATAGAAGAAGATGCATATGGTGAAATTACCACAAGACAGATCAACATGACATGATCTCATTGGGGGCTTATATACATGTATCACATAGGCATCTTGAGGATGTTAAGTGTTTTGTGATTATCTTAATGCTTTTTTATTTGTTATTAGTTCTTTGTATTCTGGTATCACTGCTATTGCTACTGAAAGAGTTCTGCTATTAGACTCAGTCTAGGCTTAAATATTTAGCATACTGGTATACTGATACCAATTTAAGTCTATAATTGCAATTTTTCAGACTGCCATAGCATGGTTCTATTAATATGTCTGTCATCCTTCATTGCTCAGTTTGTTTGAGTTGAAAAGTTCACACGTATGTTATTATTTTTATTTGTTAAGCATGATAAAATTAATGGATGCAATTATTATAGTCAATCAAAATCATCCTGATAACCTAACTTTTTCCCCATTTTCTCCTCAGGGCACCCTGGCTCCATTAGTAAGTGTTCGCCATCAGATTCTCAGACTACTAGGGAGTTTAGGGGGTCAAACAAACATCTTGTTCCTAGGATGCAAGGAAATTGATCCTTCAAGGGCTGTGGCTTGGGATTCAAAAAACCATCTGGGTTTTGCTGTGCCCTTTCAAGATATGAAGCCTGAAATTGATTTAGGTAGGGCTAAAAATGGCAGAAAATTAATTCAGACATGGATGTATTTAGTTCTATTATGCTATTTAAACATTTCAGCAATGTCATCTCCAACTTTGCAACCATATCTTCTGGAAACGTCTTCCGAAACCAGTCTTTTTTCTGTCAAACACGTACTGTCTGAACAAGTTATAATCATTGTTTCAATCAATTTGTAGAGGAAAAACAGCACACACGAACACCCCTTTTTAAATTCTAGAACATTTACAATGACAATTGCAAACAAGGAACTCAAGACAAGTTTGCCAGTTTGTAAAAGATGATTTTGCTTTTGAGAGATTCAGGGTTTTCTTATAAATGGTGGTGTATATCCTCTACAAAAAATTTGTCCAAAAGATTTACCTAATGGAGAGTTGACAATCAAGTTAGTGCTGCATTGATCTGTGCACTGTTGAAAGGACAAGCCTTTTTAGAAGGACTGACACGACACTGAAACTATCTATCGACTCATTAAAGTGCTGAAACTGGTTCAAGCCACCTTAATTACCTTCATTTTATAAACTCTTGCAAGCATTTTCATGGCATCTTCCCATTTTTGCTATAAGCCAGACATCTAGAAGGAGTTACACACTGCAAAGCTGATAAGAGTGACACTGGAGGTCAAGCACTAGCACTTAAGCAAAACACTTTGCCCCTCCCTGCATGTTCTTAGCTTGATTGAGTGTATGTAATTTACAGATCCATTCTTACCTCGATTGGTAGAACTTGCAACAGCGTCAAGTGACAGGCAGACAAAGGTAATTTCTACTGCGGTAGGCAATAGTTGGGTGAAAATTGATCCAAACCGTATGACATTTTGGAAGTACACTGTAAGCTAGATGGAGGCTCTGGCAGAGAATAAAGATTTCCTTGGTGCTATTCACTTCCCATTATGTAGTTGCCTTTGTGGTCTTAGTAAATGCGCCACGGTTTTCTCAATCAATCATCTTGTTTCTATTAAGTGTTTTAGTATGCTGTTCCTGACCATTACCCCCCAAAATTATGGAGATTAGCTCTCACTATAAAATATCGGTTTCAATGATCGTACATACATTTTTGTCTCAATAGGTTGCTGCTTGTGAATCGCTTCACTCCCTTGTTCTTTACATGCTTGGCAAAAGTGTCACACAGCCTCAGGGAAAAGAAGTAAAAAAAACTACTCAGTTCATAAGTTGACTTGTCTAATAATCATTTATAGAGAAACATTGATTCCCATGTTCTATTTTATTCTGGTGCTTAATGGTTATTTTATTGTATACGTAATGTCTTTTACATAGTTCTAGTTTTATTTTGCCAACTGTTTATTTATTCCTTTCTACACGTTTGCATCTTTATGAAATAATCATAAACAGTTGTTCCTGATATGTTCATACACACACACATAATACACTCGCAGCAGAGCATGACACAAATTTTACTACAAATTCCATTTTTATCTGGGTGTCAAAAAAGAAATAAAGGACACATTACCAGATTTTTCACATCAAGGGCTTAAACATCCATTTTCTATTGAACATATCTAATTCTGTTTTCTTCAATACAACGTGCAATTCACTTGAATAGCTTTACTTGAAAAATAATTGGCATTGGCATTTCGACACTGAAAGATGAAGGATTTTCCAACTAATATACAATAATTAAATTCTCCCCAGTAATACCGACATATCGATTCAACCATGCTAACATACCAAAGATATTCAAATTCTTGCCAAAACTTTACTACAGCTGTACATAAGGACAAGAATAAAATAAGTGTTGAATATTGGTTGTTAGTAAAATGCTTAACGTCGTAACAAGAAAGTGGGTAACGGTTTTTTTTAAAATTTGCTTCATTTTTTTTCTTCTTTTTCAACACTGTGGTTAATTATTTTAAAATCAAAAAAAGACTCTAAAAAAAACATACAAAAAAAGGTAAATAAAGACGTGGCCCGCACTGGGTGCATTAGATTTACTGATGAAAACAATATGCACAATTTATTTATTACAATGAAAAGTGGTGTAATTGAAATTATTAAAAACTGAATCATTGGATAATGCAATTCAAGACTTTTCATTGGCTTAGCTATCATGGTATATGAGCTAATATACCATGACCTCCAAACATGGTAACTGTACGCGTCAGCTTAAATTTTTTTCCCTGAGGAAACAATGGCGGCCGGCGAAAATCGCTTTGTGCCAGAGTTAAATGAAAAAGAAGTCCTTGAACTATTACAAAATGCAATACCAGGGAGCACAAAGAGAGCCACAAAGTATGGCATGAAAATATTTCAAGGTAGCAACTTTTAAACTTTACTTTGACATTTTAAGCCACTGTGTTTATAGTTTAATAAT
The DNA here is from genome assembly GCA_014634185.1 of Astreopora myriophthalma. NCBI lineage: Eukaryota > Metazoa > Cnidaria > Anthozoa > Scleractinia > Acroporidae > Astreopora > Astreopora myriophthalma. The sequence goes on along the minus strand of BLFK01000134.1, from coordinate 4,353,912 downwards.
GCGAAGCAAAACAATGCAAGTTGAAATTTGTTGTTGAAATTTGTTGTTGAAAGTTGAAATTCGGGAAGATTTGTCTAATCTTGGGGGCGTTTTTAATAAAACAATTATTCCACTCGTGCTTGTTGGATATGAGATGATTATAGCCAACTCGGCGCTACGTGCCTCGTTGGCTATCTATCATCTCATATCCAACGCGCGCTCATGGAATAATTGTTTAGTATCAACGAGGAGGTTGTAATATTTGAGCAATAACAAATAAGCATAATACCGGCCAGTCTGCATTGAGGCGTTGCGTGACATGAACTTTGTGTTTGACAAATTTTCCAATAAAAGGCCTTAATTATAAGATACGCATATCAAAAGTATTAAATAGAAAATCTTACCCCAGAAGTGAGTCTGTTGTCCTTGACATCTGCATCTACACAAGGGAAGCTTTGAATCTACATTTAAGCATAAAACCTTACTTAGATCCCTGAATTGAATTTGACAGCCAAATGCATTCAGCATGTAAGTATCTAGATTAAAAAGTACTTTGTTATCGCCATCGCTCCATTCAAAGCGATTTTATTTCATGGCTCTTCTATAGTGACGACTATTAATGGGCCTTAATGGTGAGCTACATATTTAATAGAAAATGTAATGTACTATCAAATTAAGTATGAAACTTTCACTTACCAGAAAGCCTTCTCTCCCCAAGGAAAATGACCTCTGCAGAAAATCGTGAACGCAAGTTGTTATAAAAATAGCATGCTGGTCGAAAAATTACTCAGAATTACTGAAACCTGCAACTACACAAAACAAATTGTAACTGAAAAGATCAACTAAGGTGACTGAAAATGAATGTCGAAAACTTACAGTTGTACCATCATCCTTCTCCTCCATGACCGACCTCTAGTTTATCCTGGAAGTGTGGGAAAGTGTGCCCGCGGAAAAAAGTGCCCCCGGAAATGCGGTAAATTTGGCCAAAGGGCAGGAAAAACCCCGCCAGTCACGAATGATAGTGCTCACATTTTTTTCACTTAGAAAGACAGAAAGAAAAAAAAAAACAGACAAACAAAATCAGCAGCAGCAACAACTGCAGCAACAGCAAAAAACAAACAAACCAAAAAACAAACAAAAAAAAAACCGTTACGCAGTTTCTCGTTGCACCGTTACACATTTTACTAAAAACCTTGAATATCCTCCCCGGTCAAATTACAAAGAGAACATAGTCAAGAGTCAAATTTACCCATTTTGTGCAGACACTTTCTTACAAGTTGAATAATTAAGAACTTTAAATTTAACATCTCTTAGGTAAGTTGAAATGGAAACTGTACATAATATGTCCAGTACCTCCAAGATTGTAGACATAAAGTGTTTCTGTCAGCTATTTGTGCAAGCTTGAGGTAGATTTTTTACATCACAGTTCAGATGTTTTTGTGTATTGGTCGAGTTATGAGTAACTTTACTTTGTCATGTGAGGGATTAGAGGTGCGGATATCAACATGGTTTTTAAATTTTAGTTAGGGGCGTCCTCTCCCTTGCTCCCACCCCCTAAGAGAGCTTGCCTTCAGGCTAATTTTGCTGCACTTTTATTTGTCTGTATTTTAATCAATTTCTGCTAATAGAGTCCAATGGAGAAATTGTGGAGTCATGTATTTCCTTCCCTTCTTCAACTGGCATGTGATGTTGAACAGGTCAGTTACATATTATATAAAGTGCTTATAAGTATACTCTTTATGAGGTACTTAACTTATTAGTAGCAAAATACACGACAGATCAATCCTCTCTTTCAAATTTCGTCCCAGAATCTTAAAACGCAAAGTGGAAGCCCAGTTTAGACAGGTACAAAATGAAGTAACGAGGTTTCAATAACATAAAAAGTAGCCAGTGTTTCATATCAGAAGAAAACAACACCTAGCCTAAACATCTTTATGTACGGTGTTTGACACACGGTAGCTATATTTGAGTTGTGAAACGTGCAGCATAATTTAAAAACAATTTGTAAAGATGCTATACTTTTCACTTGTTATTTATTGTACGCTTATTCATTGGCAGCTCTAAGCATTTAGAAACCACATACTGCAACAATCACACAAGAAGACAGGAGATTCTGGCAAAACATAGACCAAATGAAGCAATGGCAGCCAATAAATTATTCTTTTGTCTCTGTGCTAATTAGCCTGACTTTTATGCTTGCTTTCACTTTTTACTTTTATGCTTGCTAATGAGGCTATCCGGGGTAACTAGCACAGAGATGAATAACTTATTGGATACCATTTTTGCATTCATGCAGTGTATGGTGGTAAAGTTACAAACGTCTCTTTAAAGAAAGTGTTTTATTTAACTGTTTCCTGCCCAAGAGGTACACCATTGACAAGTAAAATCATCTGCTGTAAGCCAGAATAAAATCTGTAAAGTCACTGTGGGGTGTTAAAAGGGTTAACTAGTTCCGATAAATGCTGTAAGTTCACGTTCTTCAGAGAACCGGTTGTTAGATGTGAAGGACGAATTTAAAGGTGATAGATTTTGACTAAGATACTACTAATAATATTGTCTTATTTTATGTGCTAGGTAGCAGAACAGTTGTTCAAGCCGTTAGTTTTCCAGTTGATCCACTGGTTCACTAACAACAGAAAGTATGAAAGTCCTGAAACAATAGCCCTTCTTGATGCGATCCTGGTACTGTTAATTCATTTACCAAATGAGAATTCTACAAGTTAGTAAACTTGTCATTAGAGCGTATGAGCTACAACTGTACATGTTTTATTACAGCATGGTATTGTTGACCATGGTGAGGCTGCATTGCGAGATTTCAGTGCTCAGTGTGTGCAGGAATTTCTACAATGGTCAATAAAGCAGACAAGTGGCAAGGTTTGTGCAAAGGATGTCCAGTAAAAAGGTGCAAAATATTATTCCACAAGAACTCTGATACCCACATCTTTTGAAAGCATCACCTATGGAGTTCAATTTCTATTTGTGAAATTTGCTTTTTTTTTTTCAAGTATGGCCATCTTCTAGAAAAAAAATGTAGTTTTGTGTTTCTTTACAGCAACTTGAAAAGAGTCCGATCAATATCAAGTCTCTGCTAAAGCGTCTGTACAGCTTGGCTCTTCACCCAAGTGCAGCTAAAAGGCTTGGTGCTGCAATGGCATTCAACAGCATATACACTGTTTTCAGGTATGGTCTTTGAAGGAATCCTTTACAGCTTCCTAGTTGACATTTTTCTTATTTTGCAGCATTCTATACAGAGAGAATAGATGAAACAATTGAACAAGGATTGATCAGACATGGACTCAATGAAACTAAATTAAATGTAACTTAACTATGTAACTTAACTGTCTCGACTCTTAAGTTGGTCCAGGAAAAGGACAAATGAGGGACCATTGGAGGAAAATGAGGGAGAATTGCAAATATGCATGTATGAAAGACCAAAACACCTACAGGGTTGCACTTAAAAAATAACTGGGTGTTTATTCAAGAGAGCTAACACCATGTGGTATTTGGGGGGGGGGGCACTTTTGGTGAAACTATTATCTTCCAAATTGTTTCAAAATTTCATGAAACTGTCATTTGCTTCCAGAATATGCTTATGAAGTTCTTAAGTATTAGCATTGTCTTTCTAGGGAGGAGTCTTCATTGGTGGACGTTTTCATCTTGGAAATTCTTGCAAATTACTTAGAAAGTTTGTCTCTTGCACACAACGATGACCAAGCGAGAGGTATGAAATTGCACAGTTGTTGCTACCTGCCAGATCTCTTGTTATGTTTATTCAGCTTACCATGTGTTGTATGGTGGTTGATCATTGGCAAAGGAAATGTGGGAGTTTTTGACAGTGTACCAAACCTCTCTTGCTAGGTACTCAAGAACAATGTGTTAAAGTTATTGAACATCTGGAGAGAATTATAACAGCTCATGTAAAGTTGCTGAACAAAGAAAACAAACGGAGAAGAATTCCAAGGCAAGTTCAGCATTTCTGGAACAAAAATAGATTTTATTTTGGTACAATTTTATGTCTGAAAGTTCTATATTTATCATGGATATAACTTTGGAAAAAAATTGCTTAACTTTTTATCTTTTGGTATTTGTAAGGTGTTGCTCACAACTCTGGGACCGTTGGGATTTTGCACCAATTGGAGCATGATGCATATCATAGGGAACTCTAGACTGGAAAAATGTCATGCTTGGTGTCACAAAACCAGAGATCATGAATTTGACAAACGTTTTTAATCACCAATGCCTATTTTGTACAAGCAGGAATGTGTGAGGGTCCTTATAGTGACCACCTGCCCCTGTCACAAACCTATTTACAAAACAACATGTGGGCATAGTGATCATCTACGACGAGGAGCGGACAGTGCCAGACAATCAAGACGGCCGTCAAGCCTGATGTTGAAACTCCAACCCAGAGTTCGGCAATGTGGTTGACCCCTTGCCCACTTTGTAGGTGAAATTGCGTGAAATTCACTCAATGGTGGCTGAATGGGCATAATGCCTAGATGTTCAACAAAGATTACCCAGTTTGTGTCAAAGTGTCAGGCATCGGCCCTTCTTGCATAGGGATTGACTGTGGCTCATACATCCTGTTGAAAGGGAAGAAGTACACATTGACATGTATCCTCAAGTAGTGGCATCCACATGAGTAGCATGCCACGTGGTGGCTCATAGAAGTTCCACATAGAAGCTTATGTACGAAAAGGACTTTCTGGGCATGAGGAACTCACCCAACTGGCACTGCTGCTTATCCTCTGTGACTACACCATTATGGTAGTGGATGCCCAATGGTGTTATGCTACCTTTGCCAATGGTCAAGGACCCAAGTTGTTTGGCATGGGCATCATGACACCCTCACCAATTTCAAGGGGTTTGTAGGCAACAATTTCTTCTACAAAGGGTGCTACAAGGCCTAAGACCACATTGGCCAGTGCCATCACCCCAACAATGCACAGAGCCACTGTGGGGCATACCCCATGTTTACCTAAAAATTTCTTCAAGAAATGGCCCTTGACTTATACATGGGTCATAAATAGAGAGTTGATTGGCAGTCCGATAATTCCAACATTATTAGCATAACAGTTGCAATCTTGGTGAAAGTAAAATGAAAATGAAGTTTTTCTGTAGCATTAGCTCATAGGTCAAGTGCATAAAACAAACTGTTTTGGAGATGTTCACTGGCTTAGATTATGAGTTAAAGAACAGGCTTTTCCTCCAATAAATCATTAGTTGTGAGCATTGCATAGCTCAATTAAATTTGCTTAGTAACCAGGCACAATGCCTTGACCCTTTGGCAAGCAAATGCAGTTACCAGACTCTAATCAATTCTGTGGCTTGATTACTAAGCTTGTCAAGATGGTGCTTTATTTACTCAGATCTTTTCTGAGAGTTCTTGAGCTTCCCTGGCATTTCTTTCAAGTACTGACACCCCTTTGCCTCTCCGAGATAAGAAATGTAAGTTTCAATACTAGAGGGTACGAGTTTATACATTTATTTAAAAATTATGACCAGGAAATTGCTCGTGTATGCATGATAGTAATAAACTTCTAATTGAAACCTGCCGTGCCTGTTTGGTTTATCTATAGTACCAGAAAAAAATTCTCTGGAATACAAGATAAGTTCTTTAGAAAATTATACCCAGAAAAGCGGAAAATTTATTTCTTACCCTCAAAAAATGGGGGGTTGACTTGAACACGAGTTCTACTAATACACAGTTAAATACCGTACTTGTTAGAAGGATGGAGGCTTACAGAACCCTGCCATTCTGCAGAGTTGGACTTCGATAGATGTCGCCGTTAGTTTTACGGTGAGATCACTACACAGAAAAAACAGAAAGATGATGACAACTCACTGAGCTCGGAGTAACTCCCTTAATGTGAGTGACCCTGGCTAGTCCATGTTCTCAACGTGAGTTGCTCAAAATGACATTCTCAAAACCATGGATGTCAAGCTCTTGAAATGGGGTGAATGTATGACACATACGCCGGTATTGTCAAAAACCATTCAGCTGAAGTTACAACAGAGGCCGCCACGAGAAGTGAGGTTGCTGGAAGGCTTAGACAAAGCACACAATGGCTGATGGATTTCAGGAAGTTCCTCCAGATCCTATATTGGAAGAGAGAGA
>BLFK01000134.1:4330984-4347805 GCA_014634185.1 Astreopora myriophthalma | reverse complement strand
GGGGTGGGCTCAGACTCGGAGAAGGACACTGACTCAGAGGACATGGATGTTAGTGATTGGAACTCTGATTACAGCAATCCCTTGGAAACCTTGCATCAAGAACCCTTCTCTGGCCTCCTTAGCAACCATTGCCACATCAATGCAGACTGTATCAGTTGGAAGAAACCCGAGTACTGTTAGTCCCCCATGCACTTATTGCACGAGAATTTGTGGCCTGCTGCATGAGGATACCATTGTCATCCATGCCATGCACGTTATCAAAACGGAAATGTTGGATGTGAAGTACAGTAAAACAAAAAGTGTGATTTAAATGTGATTTTTGGTTCGCATGACACCTAGTGTGACTTTGGACATCATTAGCGGGGCACTTGTGGTCTTAGCCTCATTAATTATGCTCCACATTCTGCAGAAAAATGGACAATTATTCTTGTTTATTCATTTATGATATATACACTTTTTTTTTCTCTTATACTTTCCTTCTGCTGCCTCAATTAGTTTTCAGCTGCTTGCAGGTGGAAGAAACTTGTACATCATGTCTGTATTTTTAAAATACATTTTGTTGTTATTGTTGTGTTCTTCTTGCATTGTGCTCTGATTGGTCCATTTTGGTCACATGGTACCAAATGCGGCTCTCTTTTTGGCTAGTCCCTCCACATACCTGGTTAACTGTACTACCATTTTTAATTCTTTATTTACTTATCTTTTACCTTTTTACCTTCTCTCTCTCGCTCTCTCTCCAATTCAAGTGAACTCAACCATTTCTGACTCGTATTGTCCATTCTTCTCTGTTGTCCATGATCTTCTTAAGTTCTTCAATCCCAAGACCAGTATCCCTTCTCAGTTGATGTATATAAGTGAGGCATGGTCTACCACTCTTCCACTTTCCATGCTTTGGTTCCCATAACAAAACCTTGCTTATAAGCTCTTCTTTCCTCATCCAACTATGCCCAGTATTTTTCAGACTTGTAATCTTCGAAGTTTCCTGCACTCTCTGAATTTTACCATAGAGCTCTTTGTTTGTGTCTGTTCTATCACCTCCTAATTGTACATTGTATTGGTTAAAAAGCATTTTTTGTGCTGTTCAAAAGGATTCAGTTTTTGTTTATTCTTTTGAAGTAGAAAAAGAAATTTCTTGTTTTTTGGTGTAATGGTGAGAAGTGTTTGTTTTTTTGTTGTTGCAAGATTGAGTGCCAATTATATTAGCGAAATAAACTTGCTCTTTTTCTCCTCGCTGCTGCAGGGGATTTGGAACACAGAGCAGCATAACACTGATTCATGTCATTCCTTGGCTTTTGAAACAATGTGGAAAGCCAAGCACTGAATGTCGACATCAATGTATGAGACTCTTTTGCCAGTTGGCGCCTCATGTGCCAGGTATTGACTTATTCTATGGAAAGATTGTTTGTTTTTTCTTATGTAATGGTGCAAAGTGTGAACTAAAGGCCTGTTCTTTGGGGTTAATAGGTGTTAACTCTGCAGCTGATTGGATAAAGAAAACATATGAAGATCACCAATCACTGTTTGTACACAGGTATGAACCCAGAAGTTAAAAGGGTACGAATAGAGCATCCAACTCAGTATTTTATGAAACAAAATCACCAGTCATTGTTTGTGCACAGGTATGATAACAAGGGTTGGGAGAGTTTTAAGACCAAGGCATTGGTGTGACTGTTTTCATGATATATATTAGGTTGATTTGTTTCTTTTGTCATGGCAAAAAAAAAATTATTCAAACCTATTGCAATATTTTGAATGGGAAATTTTCAAGCGATATGTGCTGGGTGTATAGAAATAAGTGTTGGATAAAAGTGAGAAAACAGCTCTAATTTTGGAAGAGATCTCACAGTGTTTTGATAGAAACAAGAAACCATGCCCATGTTGGTGCCCCAAATCAATGCTCCATCCTTATGCAAAGGTGTTCTTTAAAAAGGTGGCTGTTGATTTCTTGAGTGAATAGGCTCTATTTGTAGTGCATAGAGTAATTGAAACATGGATTGTGAGTTCTTGAAAGGCCTGGAAGTCTTAAGTCTAGAAAAGATTATGATCACTGAAAAAAACAAAAGTACAAACCATAAATCTTGCATTGTCTAGTGAAGTAAGTTTGTGAGTTTGTCACTTATAAGGGAAATCAAAAGTTGTCATGTTTTCTTCTATAGGAAAATCCAGGTATTTCTTTGTACAGATTAAATCCTACATTCGCTTGAACTTAATTACTTAAACTGATAGGACAGTTTCTGGACCGGCATGCAACATCTGTTTGTGGACATCTTGTATCAACTTTGCAACTGCTGGGTGTCCGTGTATCAAGATTATTTGGTGCTTGTTCTCTTCAGGAAGGTCGGCAAACTGTAACCCTCCACCCACTCTTATCACTTGATCTTCTTTGTGATAATAAGGGTCTAATTTTAGGAGGCAACTACTGCTGGGTATAATGTTCTTCCAGCCTTCAGCCTGCTCACATTCTTCTTTATAGACCTCTTCTTGAATTCATATATGGCACTTTAACTCTGCCTGTTTCACCTCTTCCGCGGACAATTTGGTCTTAGACTTCCTTAGACTTTGATCTTGTCTTGAACAATTTAATGGCTCTCAGGACGTAAGCGGTTACTCTGATCAACTTCATCCATATTGCATACTGTGCCATATTCAGCAATGGTTCTGGTAAAACTGCAGTTTGCCAGGTTAGGTTGTAATGCAGGACCGGAAGGACACAACCATTGAGAGAAACACTGCCCTCTTCTCATGTGGAAGCGTCAAATACAATTCTGCTCTTTGTTGTCTTCTTTTCTGTGTGGAACACTATGGGGTGTGGTAAGTACTGGACAATACCAACCTCACTTCTCTGCTCAGCTACTTCTGCTCGGGTACTTCTCTATATATTGGTCGATTGCAGCAACGAAGCCTCAGCCTTAACAGGATCTCGTTTTAGCCTCCTTTCGATGCTTTTGAGTTGCTTCACAGCCTTTGCATTATTGTTCTTCAGCCTTGGATGATCTTTCTTCCAGGGTAGTTCAACTTCATAGTTTTGTCCATCAAATTTCAGTCCTTTGCTGAACTCAGTGACTGCATATTCCTCTTCTTGGTAGGAATCTGCAAGTGTTAAACCTTGCAGATGAGGGTTGCTCTGAAGATTTAACTTGACAGGACCAAGGGGGTTACAGATCTTGGGTATGGTAAGAGCTTCCATTTCTGGAGCCTCTGTTGGTTCTCCCTCAATTGGTAAGAGGCCGAACTGCACTCTAATTGCAATCTCTTGGCTTCACTGGTTTCTCCCCCAAGTGTTGTCACACTCAATAACTCTGTGGGACCTTGCAGGCCAATACTCTTGTCAATATTCTTACGTGTGTACAAGCGTTGACCACCCAAATCCAAAAGAACATGGACAATCTTTTTCTGACCATTCACAAATAACCTGGCTACCACTGTCTGAAGAAGTGTCTCCTTTACAGGTGAGGTAGGTTGTGTTGAAGCCAATCCACTAAGAGTGCTATCAATCAAGTGCTGTGGTGCAGTACTGGGTATATGCTCAAGCGTAGAGGTGATTGGATACTGAAGTGTGGTTACTAGGGGCTGGCCATGCAATTACTTGTGGTGCTGTCGGCTACAATTTGCAACTGAACACTTGGGTTGGCGGCAAATTTTAGAGAAATGCATGTGGTGACTAGGCTTTAAACAATTGTAACACAACTTGCTTTCTTGGACTAGTTTCCATCGTTCATCCACTGACTTCCCATTAAACACTGGGCAGTTTGGTGACCCTTGATCTGCTCAGTAAAAACTACAACCTGCAATCGTTGTGCCTCGCTGAACAAAGGAGAAGCAGTTGATACTCGTTCACAGTCATATCTATAGGTGTGCGCTGACTTCCTACTTTCATTTCTACCCCTGCTGGAGCTACGATCGTTTGGGTTAATGTTTGTGTGAAGTCCCCTCCCTCGTGCCTCTTTGGATACAACTTGTCAGTTAAGGAATTTAAAGAACAATTCAAGGCCCATTTGATCTTGAGTGTCTGCAAGCTCTAACTCCCATTTTTCTATTAACTAAAGCTCTACTTCTGTTCACATAGGTATCTCTTTGGAGAGGGGGTGCATTAACAACAGACTTAGCATCCATCTTGATAACAGATTTCACTCGAGTGTTTTCTTCCGTATCTGTGTTTAAGGCATTCAACAGCTGCTTGATAATTTGCTCCAGTTACTTCAAATCTGTCTGTTGCTTTCAAGGCATCAGCATTTAACACTGAACATAGATAAGTAAACTTCTGAACATTGGGTAAGTCAACGCTGTTGTGCACTGCAGCTTCAAACTGATCCCAGAAGTTTTGAAATTTCAACACATCACCATTAAACTTTGGCAACTCAATCCTTGGTAATTTCAGATTTGAAGTTACACAACTGTCACTGTGTCCTATATCCTTTGAGGAGTGATCTTCTACATTGCAGTCTTAATGTAGGAATTCATGAGCAGCATCAACAGCTTTATCTACTACACTCAAAAAAGACCTGCAGAGCTCCTCTTCCACCATATCCTCTGCAATAGGCGTGATTACTTCGTTTCTCAATTGAAGATAGTTCTCTCAGTACACAGTTAGCCTTTCAATTCTCAACTGTAGTTTGATTTTGTTGCTTGCATTTTGACTTAGATGCAAAACATCCTGAATCAACACATCCATATCCATTTGCAAGGCTTTGGCCTTACCGGTAGGTCTAATCGAACTAATTCCCTGAATTTCAACTTCACTTTTGACTTGAAGAGGTTCTTTCGAAGCTTCAGCAAAATTCGAACCTTCCTTTAATTCTCGTGCAATAACATCTGACTTTGAATTGTACTGAGCGTTCACTTACCTTTCCACTAAGACTTTTCTCAGTAGTCAGCAATCCCTTTTTTTCAAGCAGTTCGTGAATTTGATTGGCCGTGAGTTGAGAGCAGTCTTCCATTTCATTTGAGGAACTGGTGGCCATCTTAGCACCCACATGGTTGCAACTGATGACCTTGCAAAGAATTACAAATTTACTGTTGAAATGTCTCCTTGTATCTGGTTCGGAGGACAAGGATTATGTTAGGAAACTTGATGAAATACAGCTTTCTTCTCAACGCAACATTTAATCACCATTTGGCATCAATATACAACTTGCAGACGATTGGGCGGTTTTACGCTTTTCTTACTACCAATCGGGGAGCAAGACACGTGACTTACAAAGCTAACTCTCAAGGGTAGGGTAGGGTAGGGTTGATCACCGTCACAAGTCCAGGTGTGACGGGCTATGACAGCAACCACACTTACCCTGCTATTTGTTTGACTGATAGATTTGAAGGTGGAGGTGGAGGGCAAAATGGTATTGAGCAGTATCCGACCCTGTCACATATTGATGGACCATTTTCCTTGAAAGAGACATTTTTATGGTTCGACTTCCTGTTAGCAGCTCTGGATTGCTACACATGGACCTTTAGTCAGCGACTACTTTCACCTTGTCAGGTGTTTACAAGTGAGTATAAGATTACATTGACATGGGGAAAAAGTGTCATTAATGCACATTAAGAAAAATAACATGGATCAAGCACACACCCAAATGGTGCAGAATTCAACAAATGAATATTTCAATCACATTAAATGATGTGAAGGAATAAGACTCAAGAGAAAAATAGTTCAGTCATTGAACAAGCCAAATCTCACTCCACAAAAGAAATCCAACAGTGGAAAAATGGTGGGGTGGGTAACACAATCTCATTTCGAAACTGGACCATCTCTCAGGGTCTTTAAATAACTGAGGAGAAAGTGCTTCCTTTTCAATGACATCTGCAAATGGTTAGACTGTGTAGTTTTCTCGGATAAGCATGATAAACCATAGTCCCATCTCACAACCCTGGTTTGTAAACTCCATGGGACATTAAAGAACCCACACACTGATGATTTCAGCAGCATGTTGAGATATGTATTTCCTGATTTTCCTAATGTTACTTATGTGAAAAAAAGCAGATTTGCAGATAGAGGTGATTTGTTGATCCATGGTCAGGTTGTGGTCAAATATAACACCAATATTTCTAGCACATTCAGTAGGCAGAATCATTTCATTTCCAACAGCAACGGAAAGCAGAGGTGGCATTTGTCTGTTTCTAGGGTGAACAAGAAGAAGTTCAGTTTTCCCATCATTTAATTTCAAAAAATTAGACTGCATCCGGATCTTGATATCATTAACACACAATTCCATTGAAGATTTCGCCTCTGCCATACATGTACATGCATAACCCTGAGAACGAAAACATAGATAAAGCTGGATATCATCTGCATACGTGTGATATTATATGTTATGTCGTCGAACATTATCACCAACTGGAGGAATACACACAGGGTAAACAAGATTGGTCCAAGGACCGAGCTTCGCGGGACTCCAAAAGGTTGATTACAACAAGATGATGATTTGGTGTTTACAACTACAGCTTGAGGACGTTGCAATAAATAAGATTCAAACCGCTGTAGTACCTTAGAAGAAGAGATGGAGGAAGAATTTGACACAGACGGTGACGAAGATGAGCCAGAAGAATTAAAAGTGGCTATTTGAAGAAGAAGAATTTGTGGCTATGAGTTTTACTCAGCTTGTATGCAAATACTTGCATAATTATTTTTCTTTTAAAGCTTTTAAAAAAATCGTTAGAAAGGCGAATTCTAGTAAGCTTGAAAATAGTCGACCCAACTTTTTCAAGATTACATGAATACTGTAGAATCAGTTTCATTTTTGTTACTTAATTTTTACCCATCTACGTTTCTCTTTAGCTTTGTTCTATTTGTGATTCATGGTGGCATTGATGGCTGTAGTCGATTAACATTGTATCTCAGCTGTCATGATAGCAACAAAGCAATAACTGCTTTTTACAAATTTTCAACTGCTGTAGCTCATTATGGTCTCCCCTCAAGGGTGAGAACAGGTAAAGGAGGGGGAAATGCTGATATTGCATGGTATATGCTCTCTCATCCTGATAGAGGACCAGGTAGGGGTAGTATAATAGCTGGCAGGATTGCACATAATTTATTTAAGATACAGTGAAACTGAGTACTTGTGCAAATAGAAGAAAGCTTAAAAAATACAGAAGGTAGGGAACTAAAAGGAAATGTTGTATTCTTGTTAGCTTTCATCATAATTTTAAACATAGAGAACAACAACACTGCAGAATGTAGTCTATTTTTCTTTAATACCTGACCAAGCCCTCTCTTGGATTCTTACTACGATTCTCAGTTGAGTAAGGCACGGAGGAAGTTTGGTGGTAAAGTTTTGACATCCCAATTACCATATTGTCAAGGGCAACTTGCTATGTTTCCAATGGTAACACTTTGCAGATTTTGACATTATTCAGTGACAAAGCAGGCCAATCACTGAGTGACGTCAAAATATGAAAAGTTACCGTTGGAAACATAGCAAGTTGCTCTTGACAATATGGTAATTTGAACGTCAAAACTTTACCACCAAACTTCCTCCGTGCCTTACTCAACTGAGAATCGTAGTACATTCATCCACTATCATTGGCAAACAAAAGGAGATGAAAAAGTTGTTTTAAATTTGTTTTCTGAACCTACGTGTAACATGAATGGCGAATAGCACTGAATTAATAAACTACTTTTGCCAAGCCATCTCAAACTATGGTGACTTTACCATAGGTATTAAAAGTATTGGAAACATGGGATATACCTTGGATGTACTGCCCTGTTCCCTTTCAATGGAAGATTGCAAGCACAGATTTCAAAGGAAATCTGTATGTTTTAGTGTCATGTGAATACAACACTTCACACTTTAGAGTACCCTTCATGCCCATACAATGTAGGTTTGGTCATAGTTTCCTCAAGTGAGGCATAACTGTCGTGACCAACAGGCAGAGTTAAGATTACAAAGCGTGCATCTATGAATGGAAACGTTTCAGCCTTTGTTTTGTGAAACTTCAGTTGAATGGTGCGGCCTTGTAATGGCCCTGAGCATCCTTGAAGGAATGTCAGGAAGAAGTCCATAGTTACACCTGAAGAAAGGTAGGAATGACTTAAGTAGGATTATTTCCTTTTAAGTATGGGCATAACCTACCAGGTCTTTTTCTTTCAAAGTAGTCATGTGTTGACACGGGATCATAATATCAACCGAGCCTTTGGTGGTCGGGGATGGGGACTTCAGAGAAAAGTGGCTTGTGCCCCCCAAAAATATTAAGCAGATAGTTAATTCCTAAAAATGTGTTAAGCTACAACTTTTGAAATTTATCATCTTCATATTGCATTAATTAGGTTACCAACGGCAAGTCTCCTTTAACTTATTGACTCAAACACCCTGGGATGCCCCCAGTTGACGAGTAAAATCATCTGGCATTAGACAGAGTAAAACCTGTTAAGTGTCATTACCAGGTATCAATGGGTTAATGAACTTTTGTTTGTTTGTATCAAAACCTAGCAATTATTATTTTTCTTTATCCTCACCTTCCTCAAATGATGACTTGATCCCATGAAGTAGAAGCTAGAAGTAACTTCTAGCTTGCTTCTGCTCAGGGGACAGGTCATTATTTGAGAGTTCCCAGTGGTGTCACCTTCATTTTGATTTCCTCTGGTGAGAGAGACATGTCATCCAGTGATGGGAATGCCACATTCAAAACACTTTCATCCCATCTTAGGCAGAGTAATCAATGACAGTGACTGCATGCCTGTTCATATATCCACTATTTTCTGGTGCCTTATCAGGAGAACTTCGTGTAATAGCAAATTTTGGAAGGCAATTGTCCTTGTGGCAAAACCAAGAAGCGCATTGACACCAGCTGCAAGCATGAAGCTACTGACAAGCTCACTCTCATTCAAAGAATCAAATTCAGTTTGATCTCCTGCATCTGTTATCTGAGGGACAAAAGTCACAAGCTGTGATAAATTTTTACTTAAGCTCTTAAAAGGACTATTGTGCATCTTTAGTTTTTCCAAAATGAAACTTCTTTGGTTTCATCACTTTGCAGAGATTAAGTGTGGCTTTCAGTGCCATCCTCTGAGAGAAGTGGGGAGTGGGGGAGGGGTATTATCAAATATTTATAAATAACAGCCTTAAGTAGAACATTCTGTGTGTCCAGATCTGGGATGTCAGCTAAAGTCAAAAAGGTACTGGCTTGCTCTGCATCAGTGCCTTCAGAGACAATGTATCTTGATGCTGCTTTAGACATATCCACCATTCCAACACCTCCGTGAAGCACAGAATGAGCAATCATCTGGCCTGCTATATAGAAGCATCCTGAGCTCAAGGCATCTACACTGTGCACTGGAGTGATGTGTTCCTCTTGTCCTTCAAAGGTTTCCCCACTTTGCAGAAGTCCCATTAACATAATTATTAAAGTATTCTCGCATCAGACCTCCAGCATCCACTCCTGGTTCACCTTCAAATTCAACCTCAAGTCGAGCTTTGTGGTTCATCTCTGCGCTCTTGTATTTGGCAAAGAGGCTTCTGAATAACCTTGGAGAGGTCCTGTCTACGCTGATGATCTCCATTCATGCAAGATTGTCCACTTTGCTTTCTCTCCATTTTCTTAGTAACTCTTCTGATTCAGCTGGCACCTTCAAATGGTTTGCTGAAAAGAAATCAACAAGCAGAAGAGAGATGGCAAAATCTGCATATATGCGTTGTTTATTAATATACTAATAGTTAACAAATAATTTATCAACAGCAGTCAGTCAATATATTTAAAACAGAAATGTAATTAGCTTTGGATTTATGGAGAAAAGCCACAACCCCATTTCTAAGCACCCTTTTGGTACAATAATTGTTTAAGCTGATGAAAGTTGGTAACCAATTTGTCATAAGTGTGGGGCAAAGAGAAAGCCCCAGATGGGATTCAAATGACCCTCCAGAACACCATTTTGATGCTCTGCCACTGAGCTATAGTGTAACTCAGTAAGGCCAGATATTCAAAATGTCAAACCTACTTATATAAGCTTTTCACTGTCCATTTACATTAATTTTGACCTCTACTATCCTTCATAATTCATCCTGTTGTAAAATAACTGACCTGGAGAATAGAAACTTGCACTGTCAACCTCTTCCTCAGAGTCATTTTGTCCTCTAAACCAGTATCTGTTAAAAGAGAGGCAGCTGCTGCATCAACTGTCTGATACCCTTGTAAAGCAAACTGCAGCTTTGAAAGAGGCTTTGTTGGGAAAACATCCCAAAGAACATTTATCCCTGCTGAATTTAATTACAAAAACCAAAGTACAATTCTGTTAGAAGTTTCAACTCCCATTCCTAAGCAGCAAAACTTGTATATGTAATATTACCAGGCTAATACATGAAAACTACTATTTACATTTGTTCAGTTGAGTAGTTATAATTATATGAGTGTGTGTATTTCACAAGTGGGGAGAACCTGTTAATCGCATGAGATAAATCCATGTACATGCTAACCAATGAAACAGGATTTACCCTGGCTCCATACTTCCCATAAACAACCACAAAATGTTTGTAATGGTGAATAGTAAGTGAATGTTAGTGTGCATATCTATTGGAACTATTCATGTTACCATTATTTATTGATTGCTGTAACACAGGAGTCATGTCCATATCTGACTGTCATGGAAAGCTAGAATTAAATTTATTAAGGCGTGATCTTATTCATTAACTAGCTGCTTAATTACATCCCATAGGATCAGCTTTTAGACTTAAAGTTATTCTGTAGCACCTGATTACGTAACCTAAATTCTTTAATGCGTAACCAGGTCTGTACTATGCCCTTGTAATTAATCTTTATCCAATAGTTTTCTTTCCCTTTCTCTCATTGTAACACCTTGCGTTTGCATATTTAGAGTTTTGGTGTGAGGTTTTTTCCTGTGGGCAGAAGAAGACGGTTGTAGTGTAGTTACAAGTGAGGTTAGAAAGTGCGAGGAACACGACTGGGAGCTCATTTTCATTACTGAGAAGCCATCACTAAACCATCCCTAAATTCACGCTATTTGCCAGAGGGACGCATGTGTGCAAAAAGCTGGTCAAAGCAATCGAAGGACAAGTGAAGAGTGCTGTTGAAGAAGGCCGTTGTAAGCCGGACAGCTGAAGAAAACCAGAGAAGTCAAGTTGAAGTATTCCGGACTGAGTGAAGATGTAACTTGGAGAAGTAAGTTGGAAAGTGGGAGTAATAAACGGGATTTTGGTTGGTTGTATGTGTCGTGTATTGGCGGAACATTGTTGGGGTCAAGATCAAGGACAAGGACTTCGGACGCAAGGTGAACTGAGCTGAACTGAACTAAGGAAAAGCTTACTTTTTTAGGGAATATTCTTGAAAATAGATTAAGTGTGCTGAAGTATTTAGCTTGTTTATTACATTCTTGTAAATAAATTAAGGTTAATTATCTAGCTTATTTTACTGTTGTTAGTGGCAATATTTAGAGTATGTTATTTTAGTATTATTGTTATAATAAATGCCTGTAGACTTATGCAGTCGTTGCATGTTTTCTCGGGTTTGTTTATGCTCGGTTTGTTTTTGTTAGAGAGGGCCCACCTTTATGGTGCGGTTTCGTCACACTGACTCATCAGAAGAACTAAAAACAAAGTTAAATAGTTTTAATGGACCATATACAAATGCCCATGTGCATGCTTACAATGAATACTTTTATGAAAAGAAAATCTGTTCAAATGTGTTGGTGGAGATGAAGTAACCTTTAATCTGAATGTCTACAACTGGAAGTGTTTTTAAATTCATCCAGTAATCAAACAACTGATTGGTGTTCATGGCATTTAGCTATTAGAAAATAACAATATCATGTCAGTGACTGTCCATCTTAATGAACTGACTATGTTTCTTTTTTTTTCCTGAGAACATACCGATTTGTCTGAATTTACACCTTGCAGAAAGAAATTAATGCTATTCCGTAGAAAGAACATTAGTCTTATCTTGAATCTTGAATTAGAATAAGAAACTATCACAAGAAAGGAAATGCAAAGAAAACAAATTTAGAAACAAAAATTAAAACAGAGAAGGTACTCCACTGTGTTATTTCAAGTGCTGATATTTTTTGGACAAAATGTTGGAGTTTGTTTACATTGTTGGTACCTTTCAGGTGCTACAACACCATAATTTCTGATGTCCACTCCACTAGAAGAAGACATTTTATTGAAAAGTTCTGAAATCATTAAATTTTAATACATCTTGTTAACCCTTTACGTACAAATTATAGTACAGTCTCCTTAACTAACAAAGTACTCTTAGAAAATACTTCTGCCAATGAACACAAACATGGAACTCTTTGTTTTTTTGCATATTATCACTACAAAAGACTACTGCAACAAAATCAGGACAAAATACAATTAAAAATGTAACTTACAACACAATTGTTATTATGTTTGAATTTAGTGGAATTGTTCAGTAGATGTAGAAGGTAGTTTAATTTTCATTCCTTTTCAAAACATTTATCCAATGGTTGGGTGTGTGGTTACATACATGCACTTGGAGGAAGAAGATCCACCCACACATTTGTTATGATGATCCTGCAGCAATGACATGGGAACATCATCTTCACAATTCAAGCATTTCACAGATGGTTCGGGAGTCTGTAACAAAACAAATTTTGACCAAATAACAGTTTTGTGGATTAATACTTAGTAAAACTACAATTGTTGTTAATATTAATTATTAATAATTATCATTATTGTTATTGAACTGAAGAAATGATCCTCACACTTTCTGGACAATTTAAGCAATTGTCTCTTATGTGCACTTGAAAAATTCAAGTGACTCCAATGGGATTCGAACCCACGACCTCTGCGATGCCGGTGCAGTGCTCTTACCAACTGAGCTATGAAGCCACACAGTTGAGAGCAGGTCGATTTGTTGGGCTCATGCGTGTTTTCCCGTTAAAGGAATGGTGAATGAAAGAAATGATTATGAAGTGCGGGTTAGACATGAACTGAGGAAATGATCCTCACACTTTCTGGACAATTTAAGCAATTGTCTCTTATGTGCACTTGAAAAATTCAAGTGACTCCAACGGGATTCGAACCCACAACCTCTGCGATGCTGGTGCAGTGCTCTTACCAACTGAGCTATGAAGCCACACAGTTGAGAGCAGGTCGATTTGTTGGGCTCATGCGTGTTTTCCTGTGAAAGGAATGGTGAATGAAAGAAATGATTATGAAGTGCGGGTTAGACATGAACTGAAGAAATGATCCTCACACTTTCTGGACAATTTAAGCAATTGTCTCTTATGTGCACTTGAAAAATTCAAGTGACTCCAACGGGATTCGAACCCACAACCTCTGTGATGCCAGGTCGATTTGTTGGGCTCATGCTCTGCTCTCGACTGTGTGGCTTCATAGCTCAGTTGGTAAGAGCACTGCACCGGCATCGCAGAGGTCGTGGGTTCGAACCTCGTTGGAGTCACTTGAATTTTTCAAGTGCACATAAGAGACAATTGCTTAAAAATTGTCCAGAAAGTGTGAGGATCATTTCTTCAGTTCATGTCTAACCCACACTTCATAATCATTTCTTTCATTATTATTATTATTATAAGAAGAAGGATGACAATAACCATTGATGATGATACCTGAAGTACACGTATCATCTGTAACATTAAATAACTTTCATGAGCTACTCAAAGACATCTTGACAGCAACCAAGCTTGGATGCAACTCACACGCATAAATTACAAAGGACTTAATATCCACCATCGGGTACATGCCACGCAAAGTATTCGCACCAAATGTTAATTATATATGCTAATAAATATCAACACATCATCAATGTACTGTAACACAATAAGTCATCTTGTTTCATTCAAAATACAAAAGTTTGTCCAAAGAAACCATTTCTTTTAAATGGGCAAAGAATAGGTGCATTAATGCCTGTATTTCTTTTCTACACTGACTGTAAGTGTAACCCTATATTTACATACCATTGCTTGACTACAAAAAACCAACTGCTCGCAGTGTGCTCTAATTCAAAACATCCAAAAGGAATAAAACTTACCCTATCCTTGCTAGGCTGTTGCTAATTGGTGTAGTATCCAAATCCTTTTGAGTTTGTCTTATATATATAGATTACTTCATGGTCGGTGAGCGCATACGATTTTTATCCACGAGTTGTGAAGAATCGCAAACGAACGACCGAGTCTTTGAGCGAGTGAGTTTGCGATTCTTCCCAACAAGTGAATAAAAATCGTACAAGCAAACTAACCATGAAGTAATTTGCTTATTTTATTTGTACTGAGATATTACAAATGTTTATTCTGGGAAAGCAGGGAACGTTGCAAACATTCACTCTCAGTTACTTCGCAATTGGCCGCCCCAAAAGGCGGGAAAAACCGATACGAATTTTCTCACGTGTGAAAAAAATCCTATCAGTCTTCTGATTGGTCATACGATATTCTTCACTAGTGAGAAAAATCGTATGACCAATGGGATTGCTTCTCATCAAAGAGAGACGAGAGGCGATTTTTATTCAGTGAGTTTGCACTGAGTAAATCTCAGTACTTAAATACATGTAATAAAATAGACTGTCCAAGTCCACAGTTCTTCAAAAAATTTACTGAATAACCACCACGAGGAGTGGGAGTCAGGACAAGATCTTTCACATGGCCTGTTCAAATCCGAAGTTCAAAGAAGTTCAAATCCACCCCCATCTTTTACTCTTGGGTACACGTCTTCTAACTCTAAGAGCATTTCAGCTGAATCTGCATTTTTTCTGAATGTGATTTTCTTTTCTGCCCATCTAGCTCATCAATTTGCAGATGTCACCCAAATTACAAATTTATTTTATTCCAGCTCCTTGCGACACTTCCCTTTCGTCTCTGTTTTCCGGACAGATCTGATCTGTCTTGTGAAAGCAGTCAAACTTGTGGGTCTACATTCTACCCTTCCAAAACCACTGACCTGTGGCTGGGTTCAGGGTTCTCTTGGCAACTTTTTCCAGAATTCCAGCTTCCTGTTGTCCACCCGCCCACTGATCATGAGAGCAGGGCTGGAGCCTACCAAAAAGGCATTGAAAATTTGTGCCATTCTTCTGAAGACCTGAGAGGCTGAAGTGCACTTCCAAATGATAACACACTGGAAGTGCTTGAATCAGCCCGACAGCAGCACTACTACCATCATTACTTAGTAGCTTCACTTCCCTCTTTAAAGGATTTGCTTCACAAGAAACGCTATCATGAGCACATTCTTGATTGTGGCCCCCTGATCTGTCGTCCATAAGCCATTTTGCAGATGTCACACCAAATTACAATTTTTCTTATTTTTTGTCAAACAAAAAAAAGCACTTATCATCACTGATTTATTGTGCCCAACTTAGTACATCTACAAAGTTCTGAAGAATTCGTCACAAATGCATTGAGATATAAGTGCTCAGACTTGCCAATTTTTACGAAGAAGTGTGTGGCTGGGGGCAACCATAAAATTATAAATATAAACTGGCCCATTAAGGATGTTTCGGCATGGGCAGCAACACGCACGCAGAGTAGAGAAGTGGTTACATGTTGTATGCCTTGTTCGTGAAGTGTAGGTCTAAAGCAAACGATTATAACTGTGTTACCCTGTCTCTCACCATTTAACATTTCTGATAGTCAGTTGGAATTTTCATGTGCGGGATCGTCATGATGCATCAACATTTTGGGCTACCCTCACCGCCTCCATAGGCCTTGCTTGGTTGTTCTCCACCATCTGAAATTTCTGATAATAGGATGGACTTTTCATATGATGGATGGTCACCAGTCAGACTGTCAACTTCTGGTTATCTTACTTCCTCTCACCACCATGACCCGACCTCCACTTGTCGGGTGGTCTTAAACTCACCAAGGAGTCAAGCCGACTCAGTTGTGTGCACTGGACAACCCTCGCCAAGTTCAAACACTTCATTGATTTTGTGTATTATGCAGATCAGTCTCCAAATTTGAGTTATTTTACTTAGTAATATGACAAAACGGATTACTTGAAAGATATTTCAATTTTGACAGTGTTTCTATGTCAACCACATGTCAGGAAGTCTGCATTTACTTTTAACATGTTTATGTTGATATATTTATAATTTGATTGAAAGTAGATGTTAAATCTAAGTGATGTTCAGTGATTTTACAATTAGCAATTTTATAGCTTCTATAGTTATCGTCATCTTTATTGACTTAAGTACACAACTCTAAAAAGTGTTCAAATTCTCTCCATACATCTTTAAGCTCCAAGAGATGAAAAGAAATCCAGCACTCTGTTCAAGTCTTTGAACTTTTTCCTGACTAAGCTGGCTGTGTTTGGCATAACTGCTGCCAAGGGCTGCTTCACAGTGGGTTTGTCGAGTGAAAAAGCAGAGGTATTTACACCAAGGGAGATTGACAGCTATAACAAGTAAGAAGCTGAGTTCTGGTATTAAATACTTTTAGTAAGAAAGTGACTCCCTGAAAATGTTTAGTTTTAAGTTTGCAACCTTTTCCTGGCTGTTTTATTTAGACCACACAGTTTACCTTTTTGTTGATGCATCATGGTATGAAAGTCAGTGCAAATTGCTGAACAGACAGTAATAATTATGCACTCTCACGAGCCAGCAATGTCAGTTGATATTAGTGCACTTTGTCAAAGTGGAAGATTGATGGGTTTTGAGAACACATATCACTGTTTATTAAGCAATTTGCACTGATTTTCCTTCAACCATACATAAAGAAAAGAACAGACTGCATGGTCACTTAATAAGACAGGCGAGATTCTCTCCTGAAAGTTTCTTACTAGAAAGGTGGTGTTGGAAAAGTTGCTGCTATTTCTTTTCCAGAGTACAGCATAACAAGTTCCACACATGTCAAACTTTTGGCATGGGTAAGGAGACCTGGCGAAGTTTCCCAGAGAAATGTGGCTTCTTTAG
>BLFK01000134.1:4313484-4323484 GCA_014634185.1 Astreopora myriophthalma | reverse complement strand
CGGATTCAATATGGGAGATATTGAAGTCATTGAAAAGCTTCCAGAGCAGGTTTGGTCAGATTACTTCTTTAAGGGCAAACTTTCTCTGCATTTTATTGTTGTGTGAAATACCTTGTGTACATGTATGTATCAACTGGTATAGAGGCAGGAATTGCATTTCATCTTTATCAGTATGTACTTTGCTGATTCGATTAACACATTTGCCATTCAATCTATACATTCATTAAGACTAGAGCACTGTGTAAGATGCTGGCACAGAAACTTCCTGGACATCTTCTTGAGGCCTTTAAGGAGAGCATAAGAAATAAAATTGCCTTGGGAAGGTAATCATGTTGGTTATGTCATTGAATTGCTTTTTTTGGTTTATGGTGTCTACTTGTCTTGAGGGGATGCAGTGCATTTAATTTGTTTGCTAATTTTTGTTTGCCTAATTGTGATGCATATTGGCAGACAGTGTGATAGAGGCATGTCTGGTTTAACCTCTGTTGCATAATGTTTGGCTTGGAGTGCAAGACTGCTGGGCTACATAAAATAATAGGTTTAAGGAGTATTTTGTGTGCCTCATGGATGATCTACATAGCAATACATTTTGGTGAATGTGTAATTGCTGAATCCATCCACAGCCACTGCAACCTTTTTGATCAGCTTCCACTGCCCTTGTGTGGCCCTAGAGAGTCTGAAGTGGATCATTTGCGTCTGGGTCACCTGCTGCAAGGATACCAACAGCTCCACTCTGCTGGCTTGCTTTTGTCTGCTCTTGTACGTGTATGTTATTACTCCTTCAACAATTGTCATTCAAACTGTGGGTTAACCCAGTGGTGTAAGAATGTACCAAGTTTGCTTTGTTTGTTTATGTGTCGGTGATTTAAGGGTCTCACCTCTAGATTTCACATTAAAGTAGGCACATCTGTAACCTTTCCTTTCTTTTCCTTTTCAACAATCCTTTTCCTTTTCAACAATGTTTAAGGGCATAGAGAATTAAGGATCAGCTACAGGAGCTTGTTGTGAAAACAAGGTATTATCATTTTTTTTAGGCTGAGAGTACCCAAGAGCAATGCTCAGAAAAGCTTTTGTTAGCGGTATATCAGGGTGTCAAGCCACCAACCAATGCTTGGTCGTCAGTAATAAATCTTACTCCAGCATCACAGCAGCTTGCATGTAAATTACTGGATTTGGCCTTTGATCTTGGCCTGAAGGTTTGTGAGGCTTTCTATGAAATTGACTGGTTCCCTTGAATCTCTCATAATTTGAACCAAGTACCTCAATATGTCAATTATTTTATCAGTGTCTTTTAATCCCTTGCAGCACACCACTTTAATGGAGTACATTGTACAAGAGTTGTCCCATGATTCAGGTTTTTAGAAGTATCATTAAGTTTGTGAATTGGATGGTCCAGTTGTATTCTTTTATTTATCAATTTGTAAAACAATACTACAAGCATCTCCTTATAAGTGCTATTATTTGTCTGTTTTCTACAGATTACTCGTTTGGTGCTGCATTCTACATAACTTTCCAGACAAGCATTAATGGGTTTTTCATAAGAGAAGCTAATGTACATTTGTCACAGATTCTTGCTAAAGCTTCTTCTCGTCCATTTTTGGTAAGAAAAGTCATTGTTACACCTGGAATGTAGAGCTCCTTCAGTCTGAAAAAGGTTTTATGACACTGAAACAATTGCTGTATTGCCACCATCATTTGGATGCCAGTGGGACTGTAATTGTTTTTGACCGTGTTGGCCTTACTGAAAGGTTCTTTAACGAGTCTCTTGTCCTAGCTAATGTGATAAAAGAATATTAAAAAGCACTTAACAATAAAAGGGACATGAAAATAAGATTAAAGATTAAATATCTTAAGTATTGTTCTTAAATTAAATGCATTGTTAAAAAGAAGTGTTTTCAGTCGTTTTTTAATCTTGTAGTCAATAGTAGTGAATTCCATAAAACAGGTGCTGCCTGGGCGATGGCACAACCCCCAAGGATTGAGCAGTTGACTCTAGGAATGTCAACAATAATTAGAGTCCGCTTTCATAAACAAAAGATCATTAATATATGGTGGAGCTTGGTTATTTAAGGATTTATGAACAATCAGGAGGATGTTTTGAAGTGAATTCTAGACTTTATACAACTGTAGGAAGCCAGTGAAGGTTGACAAGAGCAGGTGTGATGTGATCAGATTTGGACAACTGAGGAATAACTCTAGCTTATACATTCTGAACTTTCGCTAGACTATCAATTTGATACGTGGGTAAACCAAAAAGAAGTGCATTACAATAGTCAAGATGGTAAGATACAAAGGCATGGACCAGCATCTTTGTCCAGTGAATATTAAGGAATTTCCTGATCTGACGTATGTTGTACAGACCGTGGAAAGCTTTTCTACAAATCTTGCCTATGTGTACATCCATACGCTTTTGAGCATCGAACCACAATCCAAGGTTTCTAATAGAATCTATAGACATCTTGGCAAGTTGATGACGAGTGCCAATAATAATAATAAAAAGTTTTAATGTCATTAATCATTGAAGGATTGGCAATAAACCAAGAGCACACTTGAGATTGCACAAGAGATTGCATTAACTTGCGATTGATGGGAAAAAGGTTGAAGAGAGAGAGAGAGCTGGGTGTCATCGGCATATCCATGGGTGAAAGGAAGATGTTGAGAAACGGTTTTGGAAAAGGCGGCAATATAGAGAGTAAATAAAATAGGGCCTATAGGGCTGCCTTGAGGTCGTAAGTTTTATTACCAATAAAAAAACGCTGTTTCTGATCGGAAAGAAACGACTCAAACCATTTCAACGCGGTGCTACTGACGCCAGAATCCTGTTGTCGGACTTTTCCAACAATGGAATGTTCAGTGGTGTTGAAAGTGGCACTAAGGTCCAAAACATGAGAAGTGTTAACTCCTTATTGTCGATATGCATTAAGACGTCATTCTGAACTTTCAGTAAAGTAGTTTCCGTCGAGTGAAACTTATGGAAGCCAGATTGATTGTTGCATGTTTTTCACAGTGGTCGAGCAATTGCTGAAGCGCAGCATTTTCGGCAACCTTAGAGACAAATCGAAGATTACTGACAGGATGAAAATTTTTCTAAACCAAATGAAGACTAGCCTTTTTCAGTAGAGGGAGAACAATCACTGTTTTTCAATTTGTAGGATGCATTGGAGGATTCATGAACAATCTTGGGGACGTCTTTGACAGAAAGCATGGAAAAATGTTGTAATTTCTCCAAAGGAGTAACAGCTAGGAGCTGGGATTCTTGAACTTGAGTCTTGTTAAGATTTCCTTTGATAAGTTCAATTTTTGTTAAGAAAGAGGTGCCAAATTCATTTGCAAGCTTTGTGACACTATCATGCTCAGACAATGCCTTGGACAATGAGTTAGCCATACAGAAAAAATCCCTTGATTTTGAAAAATTCCAGTAAATTGTTTTGTCTTTTCTTTTTGTGAACCGTCAGCTCAGTCAGTAGGACTCCACCTTCTCAAATTTGAAAAGGAAGAAGAATTGTTCGAGATAGTCAAGAAAGTACAAACTGTTCAAGCTGATTGACAATGAAATACTAAAAAAAATGAGGCTCTTACGAACAAACTTAAGGTATTCTGTGAAAAAGTAAATGCTGGACTAAAGAAAGTTTCAGGCCCACTCACTGGGGCTCAATCAAGAGAACATGTTACTGATAGCTGGTAGTGACAATTTTTTATATGATTTGTTTTTGTGTTGTTTTTCATAGATTTCATGCATGCTGAATGGAATTCTTGATCACGTTATGAGAGATGGTTTGCTACGAAAAAGGTACTGGACTGCAAATGTACTTCCACTGCAAAACAGCTGATTTTTTTTCTTGAATTTTATTGAGAATGTTAGTGTCTTGTGTGATTGTGGGGGTTTGATTCAAAAGTAGGAAGAAGGGTCGCAGGAAAGTTGATCCTACAATTGATGATGCTCTGCGTTATGTGAGCATGAGGCTGGTGTGTAATCTTGGCACCTGGAATTTACTAGCTCTTGAAGGATATGAAGAGAAAATACAACTCTTTTGGAATCTTTGCTTTACTTAATCTTTGCAACCTCTCTGTTCATTCAATGCAAGTTGTATAAAAGAATGTTTCCTTTTCCCCTTGAACCTGAATATGTAGTATCAACAGTATCTCTGCATAAGCATGTAAGTAGAGCTGGTGGAGCCTGTTGCAAACACTTACATACATAGATGCATATGCTGTCGATGTTAAATGGGTCGATAGACAGTTCTAAACTACACTCACTCACTTGAGTGAGTTTGAGAGAATCTAAAAACTCTAAACAATGTTAATATTAAAATTTAGCAATGTCCGAGTGTCATCTGTATTTACCTGACTTTTAGCAGAATGAGGCACCCAACCAATCACACACGCAACCATATTTCTACATTAACTTCCTGGCCTCTTTTTACAGGCATGGATCCAGTATTGCTGCAGTCATTGTAAACAGCTGGGCAAGCCTTGATGTGTGGCAGAGTCAAAATTCTTCAGAAGACCTTAAAGAGTCTATGCTAGTGATTCTGAAAAAAGTTCTAATATTGGATCCAAAGGTTTGCATTGAAGTTCGTATGTGTGAACAGTGGAATAAAGCTTTGGTGAAGGGACAGCAAGTCGTTATGATTGCCACTGAAAAGAGAGTTTGAAGAGTTTATACTTTTACGAGGTTTAAACCCATGACCTCTGTACCAGTGGTCTAGATCCCATTTTCCAATGGTATAAATCACTACCTGCAATTATCTTCTCCTCATGCATGTATAAGTATGGTTTCATATAACATCCTTATATAATACAGAACGGCATTAAGCATTTATCTCTGCCTTGCATATTGCTTTTCGAAGGGTTTTGATTAATCTCAATCCAGAAGAACAACATTCACCAGAAATTAAACTGAGAGAAGAAAAAAAAATAAAATAAAATGTAAGTCAACATCTGATTAGATTTGATTCCTAAGCACAAACAACTTTTCCATAGTTCCTCAAGACTCAATTTTGGTTAAAACGTCACATTTTCCATGCATTAAATCAACTATTAATTTTAATTGAGTTTTGATCCAAATTAAAATTTTGGGAATTTGAACCAGGCCTTAGCTTACATTCTAAATCATGTTTTTCCTTACTTGCACAGTTGGTTACAGATTCAAGCCTACCATTTTTTCCAAGGGTGTTTGACACATACTTGTGCTTTTTGAGTGACAAGTTAACAACTCAAGCATTCAAGGTGAGTTCTGCTGTATGTTACTTGCTTAAGAACTAAGAAACAAATTACAGGTGGGCTGGAATTCCCATGTGTCAGGAATAGGATTTCACCCTCACTCAAGAGCCAGGAGGCCCAGGCCAGCTTTAACCTTGTTTCTTTAGCATGAAGTAGCTGAGAGTGTTCAATCATCACTGAAGAAAAAAAGCATTTGTGCAAAAGATAGTAATGTACCTTGCGAGGGTAAGCTTATTCATGAATTCTACACATTTAGAGGTAAAGTGCATGACAACACAGATAGAAGGGATTTTTTAAATATAGGTTTTTGGCACCGTACCTATATTTATACATAGTGGTACTGAAAGCTGGAAAGTAGTAGCTTGTCAGGCCTTGTATAAAAAGTGACAATTCCAATAAACATTACAGCAGTAAGGAACCCAACTAGGAGGCAATCATTTGGCTACCAGCTGGCTATTTCCATAGCATGCTGGAGTTCAATGTGTTACCACTGAGGACAAATCGAGCCACTGGTATGGGTTTGATTGCCTGCTTCAGAATGCTATGCTCTCCACAAAGAATGTGTTGCCCAAAGGGGAATGATTAATGTACACGCACTCAGAGTTTGCTGACGATTGGAAATGGTGTACATTTGGAACATCAATAGTTTGCTACTTTTTAACAGTGGAAAGTGATAAAAATACATTCATTTCTATTAAGCAAAGCAAAGTTGTACTTTCCACTGAGGGTGTGTTCCTCAGAATTGTGTGGCCAGAGGGCTCAGTTTTCAGATAGGACATAACAACTGAAAGGAAGAGGTGCATGCAGTTCTTAAACAACCCTCCAAGCTGTGACCACTTAAGGTGCCATGCCAACTAAAATTTTCGTACTGGCGACTTGATTCAGAAAATAGTCGCCAAGTTGGCGAACACAGAAAGTGGATACTTGAAGAAACAAAAATGATATTCAATCGTCTGAATTATACTAAAATGATAAGGTCCTCTCTGCTGATAATGAGAATATGCCATTGATATTCATTCAAAGGAACACTTTCATTGGTAGGATATCTGCCAAAATATTGTGCTGCTTCACTGAGCACAAGGCGGTTGCCTAGCACATGACATTTTTCTTAATTTGTAACACTTGACAATCAGCACGCAATCGATTTGTTTGCATGGTTTGTCCTTGGAAACCGCATGACGAAACTGGGAAGACTGTTATAACACACACCAATATATATATTTTCGGGTGAAAATAAATGTAAAAGCAGGAAGTACAATCGGGGTGGAACATTTTAAAATAAATGTGAGTAACACGAAACCGCATGTATGTAGTCAAATCGTTTGTTACGTATGAAATTTGAACATTGCAAGCCAACACAACCAAATTAATATATTTTGGCAACTAAACCTAAAGAGTTGGTCGCCAAATGACCACTAAAGAAAATATGTAACTTGGAGGGTTGTTAAAGCATGTTAAGTGAGTTGTAGAGGTGTCCCTTCAATTACATGCCATTATCTTCATACAAAATGCACTGTCTGCCTGGTTAGTTTTCTCAAGAGGAAAGCACCCTTGGAATGTTCCAAGATATCACTTTCTTGTAGAGTCAAATTTAACTCCTCTAGACCCTGTGAACATAATAGTTACTGACAGAAGTAAACCTGACTTGCGTTTTACTGCTGTTGCTTTAGAGTCAAGCCTTGGATCTTTTGCCACATTTTACCCAATTACCAGAAAGACAAATGACTAGTCTCAAGTAAGTGTCTCTCGAACGAAATGGCAGTCAGACATGGCCTGTTGGCTACTATGGTTTGGAGATTAATGAAAAAGTACAATTCTTGTTGCTTGAAAAAGTACAATTCTTGTGTGCAACATTCTAGCAAATAGGGTGATGGGAGTAAAAAGTGAGATATTTGTCGGTATGTGTGGGTTTATGGTAAACACTTGTCTGTAAATTTCCAGAGTCCCCCCTATGGACATTTAAATAGAGAAAAGACAAACATGCATCTGCCATTTTCATGTTCAGCAACCAGCATGGCTGGTAGTCAAGTATTCTCTCTCCCAACTTTTATTGATCCTGTTTGTGCTTATATTTCACCGTATGTGGGTCAGATGTTGAGAGGTCTTCCAAATGATGTTTTCCACACTCTGTCAAATCCTGAAGACAGCACTGATGGAACTTCTGAAATGTCAACACTTTTGTTCCTGTATTCAGTGGAATTGTGTTCATAATTTTGTATGGCAAAGGATGCTTGGCTTCAAGAGTAAATTATTACTCAAATTCGGACTGTAGTTTCCACCTCACATGCCTTGTTATCAGTGGTGACATCTGTGTAAATCCTGGCCCCATAGAGTGCACTGTGGTGCCATATGCACTGAAGTGTCACATTCTTCATGAACATACATGTATATGTATATAAACAAGGAGCAAAAATTTCACAACTTTTGCATTGGGAAAACTGTGGGAGAAGGATTAAGAGAACCAAGAAGGATTATAAAAAAACACTATTCATACTTGAAAAGAATGGTAAAAGAAGAGGAGAAAATAACGGCCACAGATTTTTTGATTACTGGGATCGGTATCTTACATAGATAGATTAATTGGTAATGTCTTTTATGGATAATTTTGACTAGTGTGTTGTATTTACTACAGGGCCCCAAAATTGTTTCACAAAAGAAATAACCTTGTATTGCAATGGCAGTGAATTACCATTTAGACAAAGCCAAATATATGGAGGGTCTACCAAACAAAACCAAATGTGGGAACTGCAAAATCAACTGTGAGAAAACTTATGATAGGGAGTTGTCCAAAAAGGGCAGTTAGAAAACTGCAAGAGTTAATGGTGAGCAGGAATTAGAAAGACTTGCGTATGAAAGAACTAGAATTGAAACAAATTGTCAAGGAAATAGAACAGCTTGAAAGGGAGTCTATCAGGCCACCATGTGAAAAACTAAAAGAAAAAATAGAAAAAGAAATGGAGGCATGTTTAGAGAGATGGAATTACTTTTGCAAGAAAGAATAGATTCTTTGTCCGGACTAATATTATACATGTAGTGAGAACAGCGGTAAAACATACATGGATTCTTCATTGTGCCACCGATGTTTATATATTGCACAGAGGCTAAAATTATCTTTTACTGACCAACAAAAAGAAAATACAAATGTTTTATTTGGCAAAAAATATGGGGACCTAAAGCACTCAGCTTGTGGTCAGGTTGATGTGAAGAATGTAACAAAAAAATGCAACAAAAGATCAAATCATACCATGTGTGCCAAAGTTGTGGAAAACTCGAAGAAATCTATGGTGCAGGCTTTGTTTGCAAACGCATTATTAATAAGAAAAACTTAACCATGGACCAAAATTAACTGAAAACAAACTTCACGAATTTATAGGAGCCGATTTTTTTAAACCAGTTTAATCGTTAAACTTTAATCTTTAATGATTATTTATACACAGTAAAAATTCAGAGGGTACAATAAATTCCAATATGTCTAAGATCCTAAACCTAAAATTCTAATCCTAATATTATGTTAACTTACAACAATATGCTAATTATGAACCTGTTCCAGAGGGTTGCGCCGCTGTAACTAAAAGTCCCTCAGATCATAGTTTGATTCATTTGGTGTTACAAATTTAGAAGTGAGATATCCGGGAACCCGACCGTTTAAAGACTTGAAAACCATAAGGGCTTTCTGAATTTGAAGTTGAGATTGCAAGTCTTTCCAGCTGAGTTTGTGAAACAAGGAATCGACATCAATGTCATAGCTCGATGAAGTTATTACTTGTGCGGCACGGTTTTGTAGTTTTTGTAGATGTTTTGCCACAATTACCCCAGACTAGGCTGCAGTGATCAAAGTGAGATTGAACTAGTGAGTTGTATATGCAGAGTAGGGTAGATTGAGGCACAAATGGCTTAACTCGCTTTATGGCTCCAACTGCAGAAGTGATCTTTTTACACAGTTTATCAATGTAGGAATGCCATGTTAGATTTTCATCGATATATATCCCAAGTGATTTCACAGGGGAAACTTGTTCAATTGGAACATTATCGATAGAGAGTTCGAGTGTATCAGATAGAGTACTTAATCTTTGCCTGGAGCCGATCAACATAAATTCAGTTTTTGTAGCATTCAAGGTAAGTCTGTTAGACACATTAGGCATTTGCTTAGCTTATCAAGGTCATGAGATAGACTAGACTGGATCAGATCCAAATCAGAACCAGCATGAGTAATGTGAGTGTCATCAGCATACAGCTGTTCAAGAAAGGTTGTCCAACTGACAAGTATCAAAGCATACGCAACAGTGCCGAAAGGCATTATGGATAGTGGTCTGTCTGTATGGTGTGGTAATGCAAAGTGACGTAATGGCGGAGAGACTTCTTGAACGTTAGTCTACACATTAGGAGTGGCCATTGTATTTTCGTGGCATCTCCAATTCTGGGTTTTTATTAAAATTGACTGAATACGTCCCAAACTACCTTTCGGTTTTGTCGCATATGCGAGCATGGTGCCTGAGTACGATTCTTGATGTGCACTAATGTGAACACACCTTTTTTCAAGTACCCACGCCAGGATTTGGGCACAGTGCCCATGCCTGAATACAAGGTCTCGACCTTGTACTTGGGCACAGAACTGGGCACTGATTCCCTGTGTGCACACGTTTTTTGTTAGTTCCCTTGCACTTTACCCACAAACCACTGCTTTGCGTACCCACAATTCCTTGGTATGCTTACATCAAAATGGCATCCGACGGAGCCAAATGGAGTAAGGATGAAATTAACGCCCTTGTAGATGCCT
>BLFK01000134.1:4293484-4308484 GCA_014634185.1 Astreopora myriophthalma | reverse complement strand
GTTATCATCTCTCCTATCTGGGAGCAACCAAACACCCTCGAATCATGTGCTCGACCAGGCCAGCCAGCAAACACATCAGAGAAGCAGCACTGACTGTCACGGACACCTTGTAGAATCACAGAATGGAAACTTTTCCTGTTGTAATAGTCACTATGGTGGATGAGGGGGGCTTTTATGGGTATATGGCTACCGTCAATGGCACCCAAACACTGTGGAAAATTCCACTTTCTTTGGAAACCATTTATGATTCTTTGAAAATCTATACCCCTTTGTAGTTTACTTATGATGTGCATCTTAGAACTAAACAGGAGCTTCATAGCTTCGTTAACTTTCATGCATGCTGTAGAAGTATCGATTCCAAATTTGTCTCCAATCTCTCTGTAGTCCAATCCTTTTCCTATGCATTTGAGCAGCATCGCTACGATTGTTTTTACAGGTACAGGATTGTGCAGTCTGGTTACCTGTCGCTGAAGGCTGTGCAAATCATGCATCAACTGTTCAAACATATCTTTAGAGATACGATAACTTTCCAGCCGTTTTCTATCAGAAAAGTGAAGGAATTCCATAACATTCTGAATACGTGGGATTTTCCAAGCTGCTCTCCCTCCAACTTGACTTCTGTCAGTAAGGAAAACATTCAATCTTCTTGAAATGGCAGGGAAGGTTTCCGTGACAATCCACGCTAATCGTTGCCTGTCGTCGTAGTCCATTTGGTCTCTTAAGTGTTTCATATAGAAACACAACATGAAAAAGGTAAAGAAACCGTAGAAAGCAATAATCAAGCAGATATATTGAACACGGAACGCATGCATGATGCGGTTCGCACACTTTAAATGCAGTGGGCACGTGCTCGGTTTGTTGAATGTGAACATATCAACATATCGGGTATCCAGTGTCTGAACACAGCACCATTTTGTGCCGGTGCCCAGGCACTAGTCCTCGGGCACCAAGTGTGAGCACAGCCTTAGAAATAAAAGAGTTCCAACGATCGTTCCCTGTGGAACACCACATTTAAGAGTTGTGAAGTCAGAGAGACAACCGTTAATGGAACACTGTTTCTTGAGTGGATGGACGGTGCATTCACCACAATGGCATTTTGGAGTCGGTGAGTTTTTCATGTGTGACCTTCGTATACTTACGAAAAATAGTTTTTAATAACCTTTTCATTTTCATTCACATGGTCAAAAAACATTTTGAGAATATTGCAGTTGCTCGTCCTTTGTTGCATTCATTCAGAAAAAGCAGGCAGTAATATCCGCACCGCACACTGGGGACGGCTTGAATTTGGGCATTGTTGCACCGGAGGCTTTTTGCCTCATGTTTTTGGAGATCATGTTCCCACTTGAGCAGAGGCAGCTGCCCAAAAGAGTCAAAGTATTCAAAGTTGCCATTTGTAGCGTGGTTGTAGCAAACCCGGGGTGTGTCCATAGATCCAAAATTGTCCAGGTTGATAATGCAGGTGAGAGGCACAGGCTGATTTCGAAAGAAGATGCCTTTTAATGGAATACCAAGTTGATCACACCAGTTTTTCATTTCAAAATTGGAAAGGGGAATATCACAAAATCTTAATAGTTTTTTTTTTTTTAGTTCCTTAAAAGGGAGGTCTCCAGTGTTCAATCTGCATGCCCTTTTGAGGCGGGGGGAAATCTGCATCCCTTTACCAAAGAATTTCCTTTACTTTACCAAAGAATTTACCAAAGAAACAAGGTCAATGGCGAGAGGAATGCCAGTAAAGGCAAGCCTTCCCAGGAAGCTGCCATACTGGGCAACACTGCCACCGTGTTATCAACTAAGTCCCGCTGGCATCCTGCCTAGAAGAGCTGGGGTAGATGCTCTCTTCAAGATATGTACATTTGAGGGGCTTGGGAAAGTTAGGATTTGCCCATTTTTCGCCTTCGCTAGTGAATGTCAGCTTGGACACCCAAAGCTTCAACTTGCGGACAACAACCTTATGGGCAGTGCCGTCACCCTGATAGATTATCTTAGCATCGTTTTGCAGGATGGTATCGAGTTCAAGCTTCATTGGGTGTAGAAGGTGCTCGCAGAGTTGCTCAAAGAAGGAATACCGGTTGAGGGGGATCAGGGTTTTCACAGTCTGGCCTGCGTTAGAAGCTGTTTCACCAGTTTGCATTCCCAGGTTGGCATCATCACGCTCAACTTCTGGAGTTTGCTGTGTCCAGATACCAAAAGGCGCTCTTTGCAATGTTTTAGGAGTAATCATCGGAGAAGTCCAGCAACTTTTTGATGAAAACGGCTTTATGGATGTTATCAGCCATGTAAATCGTTTTTCCATTCCCCTTGACATTAATTTGTTTGATAAGTGAGAACGATCAGTTTATGGGGGTGGCCTCAGTATTCACAGCTACAGCTCCTCCATTTGCGGCCGCGTCGAAGGCGAAGTTCACCCGAAGGAACGCATTGTACCAATCATACCAATTGTTGCGGTCGTCAACCAAGAATTTGAGGTTGGATTTATTTTGGTGCTGATTGTTGGCGAGAAGCTTCAGCGGGGTGTTGAGGTTGAAGTGGAGAAATTCTTTCCATTCGATACGTTCAGTTGGATATCGAAACATGGTTGTATGTAATTATTTATATTAAAAAAAAATTAAAGTTGTCTTGCGAGCAGTTGGTTAAGATTCACTTTGGAATCCTGTGATAGGTTCGTCTCCTTTTAGCCCTGGTGTTTTTCATGGGCACCATTTTTAGAAGTGGGTCAAGTTTTTAGCTTCTAATGAGATAGCGGCAGTTCTTTTGAGGGTAGTGGGTTTTTTCTTGTGCAAGATATTTTTTAGCATGGCAGCCCCTTTTCAACCGCTTTTTCAGCAGTTTTGGACGTCACGTCTTTCACAGCTTTTTTACTGTGGGTTTTAAAGATCTTGCCTAAGGCCATAATTGAGTCTCAAATGAGGCCCGATCCTTATTGTCTGAAGTGAAACTAGCAACCATCCCTTGCATTGGTCAAAAAATCATTTCCATTCACCTGGGCGGTTGTAGTTCATGGTGTATATAATAATTTAATGAAAAATAGTTGAATGCATGTGTTCATTCACCATAAGATCAATTGCCACATCGATGTTGTTGAGATCCAGGATGTTGCTGCACCCGTCGGTAACCCAGAGTCAAATTTTATCAATATGAGTCTTGTTGGTTGGGTGCCAGTTAATTTCCAGTGGTGGTGATTTCGCAAACGGGTAGCTCACTTCAAGGCCACTCGTGGGTAAGCTGAACAAGACGTCGCTACCAATGTTAGTGGCAACTTGCAAGATAAGGTCACTGTGAATGAAAATCCAATCCATGCTGCGCATGATGTTGGAAATACTTCTGCGACTTGGTTCCCCTCTGTGAGGACCTGTTTATTGAACCCAAGCAGTTCTGCAAATTTGCCCTGACCAAGGTCAAGACTGTAATCACCAACCTCGATGATCACAGCCCGGGAGCATGTTATGTCATAGTAGAGCACAAAGGCATATTTTTAATTTTTTCTTCTTCCTCACTGGGTTTGTAGTCTTGCAGGAAGCAGTTGAGGGTTTCGTACTTGTACATCCTGTCAGGAAATGCCAGCTCTTTCTATTCTTCACCATTTTTTTTTTCCATCGCAGCTTGTTGTTCTCATACTGGCTTACGATGTTGTACCAAGAGTAGCTCATGTACAATTCTTTCAGGCGCGCCAGATAGGTTACCTTTCGTCGAGATGGATGCATTCCTGACCCACAGTTACTGAGTTGATGTAGTACAAACCAGTCTTCAAATAGGTAGCATCATCAGTTCATGTGGATTTACTGTAGTTCATGTTCATTGAGGTTCAACTTATTCAGACCCCCAAAGATCTGACTGGTCCAACCTAAACCCGCTATTGTACATCCTGTGTTTTACATTCAGTATTTCATATTCTGTATAAGTCAGATCTTAAACGAGTCTTCTGCATCTCTAAGATCATAGAAGGAACTCTCAGTGTTTTCGAGATATTTAGTCAGATCCAGGTAGTATTGGCCTATCATGCACTTAAAGGGACAATTAAGTCAATATAGACTCTCCTCAAAGCCACTGAAAGTAACTTCAGGTCATGTAATCTTTCTTGTTGATCAAAAGCTGTTGACCAGACCTCTCAGGTGTATTTAGTATGAGTCCTGACAAGGTAAATATAGAATTTGAACAATACTTAAGGATGGGTACAACAGGGTGTCAGGCACCCACAATGCAAAAAAAATAATAATAATAAATAAATAAATAAATAAAAAATAGGAAAACAGGAATTTGCGATCTGAGAAAAATAGGGAAAATTGGGTATTCTGTTAAAAAAAATAAGAGGAAAAATAGCAACTATTAGTCATGAAAATCAGAAATAAAACAAGTTTCAGTAATTTGGTAGCAAAGTTATTGTTTATCAGGTGAAACTTGATAACTGCTATGCTATACCACTGAGGGTATAAAAGATACTGCATGTGTAGCACTATTACCTCAGTGGTGTTGGAAGGAATTATCCTTATATTTAAGAAAAACTGAATAACTTAATGAATTTATGCATATGTCGGTGCACCTTTTTGAAGCCATGGTTTGAATGGTTCTACTAAATTTTAATGTTAGTCTAAATGTAACTTAATTTTATTGACATTACATAGTTTGGAAAATATACAAATTAGGGTGTAATGAGAATAATTTGTGATTGCTTATTGTTGATTTCAGTTATTTTTCTATAGGTATAGGTAACCCAGTATTTAGGAATGTAGTTTCTATTTAGGTTTTTCCTTTTTTGCAGGTAATTAATTTTGTGCTGTTTTGTCAGATTATTAAAGGTAAAGATAGAGAATGGTGAATTGGATAGATGGCTCAACTGAAGGAGTGAGGAAATGTTGGGTTGTGAATTTTAACTTTACAAGCTACATTAATCTCCAAACCAGAGTAGCATCAAGTCATGTCTGATTGTCCATCTGGTTGCAGTGTGAGCCTAAACTTACCTTATTTGGAGAAACTGTGGTATTGAATTCCCTGATCATAAGATTCAAGATACCCTGAAATTCATTTTAGAAACAGTTCAAATTGGAAAAGATCATTCTATGTTCTCTTTCTTTTTCAGGCAGGGACTGTACGATTTTGTGTCACATAATCTCCCTTTGAAGTCGAGAGAATTCATTATTGGTGGTCCACAATACAATGACTATATCCTGGCACTAGATAAGGTGGAAATAAAATCTGTAGATTTGTGTTGTTCTTGTATTAGTGTATTATTCATGTACTAGTGTGTGGTGCCAATAAGCAAAATGTATTGAATTTGGCCAGGAAGTCATCAATTGGGGATTCATTTTAAAGTTAAAATGTACTCTGTGCAGCATGGTGACAGTGAGAATGGTATTTTCTTTCAAAGTGATGCAGGCTTATTAAAAAAAATCTAAGTTCTCCTAACAGGAGCTGAACCTATGACCTTTTGATCACTAATTTGGATGCTCTACCACTGGACTTTAAGAGACTCACTGGAGCTAGGCCATTAAACTAGATTCATATAAGACAATCATCCTGCTTATTATCTGGCAAGCTCCGTGAGTGGGCAAGGTGAAGCAATTTCTGTGTTCTGATTGGCTACTCAAGTGTCAAAGAGAATAAAAACAAAGAAAACACAAATGTTGATGACTTTAAGGAATATATTTTGCAACGAACCGGCAACACAGAAGGCAAACACAAAAGTAAAAACACCAAGTGACGTAAAGGCATGGAAGCAGTTTTACTTACATATCTGTATATGTAAATGTATAATATGTATACGGTTGTGTGACATATCTAAAGAAGAACTGAATTCGCCTTCGTGCAAATTTTCAAAACCATGAAGAAATTGGATGGTGAGGAGTCTGAGCCTGTCAGTTTGACGTGTTTTCAACAAAGTCTTCAGCATTCCTCGAACAAAAGAAGTTCAGATGTGAATATCATTGACGGAGACAAGTTCTGACTCTCTCTAGAGAAGTCTTAAGTGCCAAACACCGAGACCTTGTTGTAGGACATGGCAAAGGGAACAAACCCAACTGTGCCTATGAGCTGACAGAAGCCGAAGAAGACAAGCTTTTCTAGTGTGGTAAGTAAGAAACAACTTCATTGATAGAGGGTAAACACATAGCAGTTAAGAACTGACAAACCAGTGGCCCTCTATCCTAAGCTAAAGATTAAAATTACTAAAATACTAATTACACTTGTGAAATAATAAAAATACAAAATAGAATATAGCAAAAAAGTCTTAAAAACCTAAGAGTTCTTGGCTAAAAAATTTTTTTTAACAGAGGATTTAAAAGAGCCAATGGAGTCTTTCTTGTGAATGTCTAGAGGAGTACTGTTCCATAGTTTTGCTCCATTGGCTTGGAAAGTCCGCACCCCTTCCGTTTCTCTGTTATAGAATGGGCACACTCAAGTTGTGTTTTCCATAGCGACTGATTCTGGTGTGTCGGTCTGAGTTCCTTGTTAGAAGTTCCATTACATAACTCGGACAATTATTTGCAACTCGCTCCTTTCACCGACATCCGCATCAGAGATTACTCAAGCTGCTCGCTTTTGCAGCTTGGATAGGCGATTTACATTCTCTTCTGGCGCAGTACACCATACACATGAGCCATAGAGCATTATTGGCTTGATCAAGGCGTTGAAATAAAGCTTACGCTCTGCAAGAGGCAGATTACAATTAATCTTCTTTAGCACCGCACTACGTTGTAACACTTTTTTTTCAAATATCATCTATGTGTTCAGTAAAACTCATGTGATTATCTAATTTTACTCCAAGTAATTTCTGAGAAGTTATTTGCTCAATTTCGCTACCGTTGCATGATAATGTAAGGTTCGTGTCTGGAGCTTTCTTTTCCAGTCATTTGCCAGTTACGAGAAGACTTTTTGTTTTAGAGGCATTAAGTGCCATCTTGTTGGCAGATGTCCAGTCTGCAATCTTGTTTATGTCACCTTGGAGCCTCTGCTGAAGTGCGGGTAGATCCGCGACTATAGCGGAAGTGCTTAAAGTAGTGTCGTCTGCATAAATGTCTACAGTTGACTGAGAGACTGAGTTTGGGAGATCATTTACAAAGATGATGAATAGCAGTGGCCCCAGGGCCGATCCTTGCGGAACACCATGTGTGATCAGTCTGTATTCAGACTGCACTCCGCCAATATCAACTGAGTACTTTCTACCCTTTTAGTAGTTCGTTAAGAGCATCAGTTCCTTTGATCTTATACCGTACGCCTCGAGCTTGGACAGGAGTATATCATGGTCGATTAAGTCAAAGGCCTTCTTGTAATCCACAAATACCAGCCCACTGACTTGGTCTTTGTCCATATCAGATAACAATTGATCCGTCAGACGAATGAGCGCTGTCTCCGTCAAGTAGGATCTTCGGAAAGCGGACTGCAAGGTGTAAAACAAGTTGTTGTCTGTAATGTAGTTGTACAGGGCTTGGTGGACATGTTTCTCAAAGATTTTTGATAGTAATGGGAGTACTGAAATTGGGCGATAATTATTCTTGTCATCTTTGCTTCCTTGCCCCTTGTATGTAGGCGTAACTTTGGCAGTTTTCCATGCAGACGGGAAAGTGCCCGTGTCAATGCAATGTTTTGTAAGTCGACTCAGTGGTAAGGAGATTGCAGGGGCAGCTATTTTCAGTATCCTAGCACCGAGACCGTTAGATCCTGCAGCCTCATAGGATGGCAAAAGTTGTAGCAATTCCTCGATGTTTTTCGATGTGATATTTGGGATAGTGAACTGTGGTTTGTTTACGCTATCTGCTGTGAGGTCTTTGATATGCTTAAGAGAGGCCCACGACGATGAATGTGATGGTAGATTTCGGAGTAGTTCAAGTGGCTGCTTTACAAACCAAAGGTTTAGACACTCGGCAATGTCAAGTCGGTCTGTAATAGATTTAGCTTCTTCCTTCAACTGACGTATAGGAGCATGATTGTCTACGTCTTGTCTCGTTAAGTTCCTGATGAGGCTCCACAGTCTTTTTGGGTTCTTTTTATGTTCATTAAATTGGTTCTTAAAAATTTGCTCCTTGGCATTCCTTATCAAATTGCACACCTCGTTTTTAGCACGTTTGAAGGTCGCCCAGTCAATAGGACTTTCAGAAATTCTAGCTTTCTTTAAAAGTTTGTCTTTTTCTCATGGCTTTGTTAATTTCCGAGGTAAACCAAATTGGCTGGGCGCTTTTTTTTGGTGAATTTGGGACCTCCAATCCAACTGTCTTGAAGCGTACCTTGCGGTGGATAATCGCCCTGCAGTTTTGGTTCGGAGCTGGAGACGAAATCCACTGATTGAAGTGGGGAGACGTTGCATTGGAGAAAGTCCCAGAAGCAGAGAATGATATTCTTGTGTGGAAATATGAGCAAGGGTTGAAATTGCATCAAGGCCAAGACAAGTCATATGCTGTTCATGCTTTTCATCTTACTGTGCAAGCAACTGGCATTGAGCAAATGTCCCTTGTGCTGAGCCACTCCAGCAGCAATCAGGCTACAATCTCTACTCACACAGAAACCACCACTCATCCCACCACTTCTGTGATCACTGTTGAGTCTGCCAGCTTCAATCCAGTCCAGATGAGATTGGGTTTCCTTTCAGAAGCAATGCAATTGGTAGCTTTAACAACTGCACTTTTAACATTCAGCTCACCTTGGGGCGGCTTTGCCAACAGAGCAATCCTACTTCAAAGTGCCCAAGGATCGAAAGTGATGGCCAGATGTAATGAACATGTCCTGTTCTAAAGGCTAGACCTGCTTTAGAACTTAGTGTTGAAAATTGAAGCCATTTTGACACCAGTTTGAAGGTTCAAACAGAAGACTTTGCAAATTTTTTTCTAGCAGTTTCATGCATTTGGTAATTCCATTTAGAAGTTGTACATTTACTCTTGAAAAATGTAAACCAATTGAATCATTGCTTTTCTGCATTTATCGTTTTGCGTTTTCATGGACCCGGACTTCGTCTCGGCCCATAAAAATGCAAAAAGAGAACTTGGCCAATATCCAGGCTTATTATATAAATGCAGATGAAATACCAGGTGAGCTTTTGCGTGAAAACATGATATGCTCACGTGTGAAGATAACATGTTGTCTTCACTCATAAAAAGATCACTGTTGCTATGGTTACATAATAAATTGCACCTTTTTCTGAGTAAAAAATAATAAAGTGAAATGGTTTGGTATTTTATTGGTGTTTATATATTAAACAGAACATTACATGACTGCTTCATCTCGTATTGAAAAATATTTCAACACTAGAAGAGAAATTTCATATGGCCGCGCAGCCATGTAATATCCTCTATACATTGACCTCACACTTGGTCAATAATACATATCTACTGCTAGGTTCTGAATGTTGACGAGTGATATGGTTGAAGGTGTTCAGTGAAATGTGAGAATTACTTTGTTTGAGTAAGTCTGCATCACTTTGTAAAGAAAGATCATGCTCAAAAAAAGTCATCGCATTGCATTTCAGTTCACTTTACAATTTTCGATACAATTGCCTTAAGCATTTTTCTTTAAGTGATTTGCAGTGTGCCATCGCTGCCATGTTAATGGACATCCACAAGCATTCGTACATTTCACCAATGCTAGCTTTGCCTCTAGAGATTGGTTGCAAACCAGCCATCCATGTTTGACAAATTCCAGATAAAAACATTGATTTAATTTGCAGTTGCTTTAGTTTTATGTTACTGCCCTTGTCAAGAACCAAAAGAATTTCTTAGTTATGTTTAGTTTATCTGCTTTGCCGTATAGAGTATGGCAGGTCCACTGCAACAGCAAGTAGCCGATTACTGCAACTCCATAATACATTCATGTTCCCCAGAGATGGAACACCATAAATTTTGGGTCCTTTAATGCCCCACCTAGTTTATTAACAAGTGTTGTGAAACAGGGCAAGACAAAACTGGAAAAGTCTGATCAAATGAGGATGTCATTAAAAAGGTGGCACTTCTACTCAGTTATTTAAAAGCTGCTGAGTTTTGGACACACATGTTCCCTGGGGGTTCTGGATCAATGAAAAAATAAAAATTTATATAACTGGGAGAATGCTTATTAGAATAATTATTGAAACAGAAACCAAAGACCAAAAATTTTGCCTTGATTCGTGCAAACTCTAAAACTTGCACCACTTGTTGTTTGTGGAAATCTGCGTGGCGTGACACAGCAGAGGATAACATAGAGAGGAATATACCATAGTCTGATAACTGAATAGACACTAGAGTTTCAAAATCTTCCTCAAATCAGCAAGATTATTTTCTGTATTTTCTCGATATTGCATCAAATGCACTGTACTGTAGTCGGCAACTCTTAATTTTAAAATTTGTGAGGCCAGATTGTCTGACCGCTTGTCAATTTCAGAGTCATTGAAATTGGAATTTTTCTCTGATTTGAACCGTCTCTCAAGCAAAATCAACTCAATTGCACAAGCAAATTTTCAACAACTGTTATCTCCAGTTGTACGCACTGTAGGACAAAGCATTTCTGTCACGTTGCACATAGTTCAAATTCAATTTCTTACAAGGTCACTTTCCTGGTGAGAAAAAGGTATGCTCCATACAAAAATCTGTTATAAACTGGAAGCGACAGCAAATCCACGGATAGTGATAATTGTGGACAAGTAGACATTGTACATCAACATCGATTTGTGGCTGATACTGTAGCTTGTTTAGTTTTGTTGTAGTAGCTAGGTTACAGAAGTGGTCTTAAATTATGATGTCAAAATTAGCATATTGTAGTAATTCCGAGTTTTCTCTCCATATCTCAAAAATAAAAAGACATTTTCACAAGTGAACTGTACCATGATGTACGTTACTCCGCCTAAATATCAACTGCACTTGGAAATAGCGAAAATATTGAATTTCTCCAAACTCGCCCAGGATGAAGCCCTACAGGCACTAGTTACAAAATTATTGTTTTAAGTTCGCTAAATCAAAAATTATTTTTTTACGATTTTTTTCTTTTCGATACACCTAATCGGCCAAAATCAATCGAAAATGGGCAGCATATTCAGAGGCTCGTAAACTGAAAAGTAAAAATCTTCATTAAAAAATGATTGCACGTCGTATTTGTACTTCCTTTCTTGTATATCTAGAGCTAATTAGATCGTGATTTGTTTAGAACTAAAAACAAGTGCAAGAAAGAAAAGACTCGGTCTGCACAGTCTGCAGTATGCATGGTCTGCGTTTTGGCGTGACCGATTCGTGGTATTCGAACGTGACATGTACTGTAAGAGAAACTGAGTGGGAAGGTCGACGCAGACAAATAAAATCAAGAACTTTCTTAAACGTAAAGGAACTCGACTCTAGCTTTTAACTGTTCACGAAGATAAACCAATTTCACTTTACATTTTTGGGGATTGTTTATTTTGGGGTTGCCTATGGAAACTGTCAGTGGAGTTCAGTTGGTTTTACGACAAACATGCGTTTATATTTATGACATTTGTAGCAGCGGGCAGGTGGAAAATTA
This sequence comes from Astreopora myriophthalma, assembly GCA_014634185.1. Classification (NCBI taxonomy): domain Eukaryota; kingdom Metazoa; phylum Cnidaria; class Anthozoa; order Scleractinia; family Acroporidae; genus Astreopora; species Astreopora myriophthalma. The sequence goes on along the minus strand of BLFK01000134.1, from coordinate 4,297,042 downwards.
AACGTTTCTTCTTTTAGAGGCTCCAAATATGTATCCAGCTTCTTTTGGAGGTTAACCCAAGAAGATGACTCTTCTATAAATATAAATATTCAGGTAGCTATCGGCTAACACAGTTTCGCAAGTTTCACCGGAATTCGCTAACTGTAATAGAATGACTTCAATTCTCAGCAAACAAAGTTATTGAGTCAAAATGCGACTTTTAGCCTCTTCTTTGACTCTGTAAGATTTCATTTCTGGAAATAGTTTCTTACAATAATGGTTTCAGAGAGACATCACCAGAAAAATGTTTCGAAATCACGAAGCGCTTGTTTTTCTTGCAGTGATCGGTTTCGTTTACACTTGGGTCAAAGGTCACGTTTTCACGAAGAAGTGCTGCATTTAGCTCGCTATCTCAGCGCTCACGATTTTAATTACCCAAAAATTTTATTTCACTAATTTGAAGAATAAACAATGCTCTTTCAGACCAAATTAGTCGTTTTGGGAAAATCCGTGTACCAGAAGGCCTTTTTATCATTTGAAAATAGACTAAAATGTAGACCTTTCGTTTGACCGTCTTGGGTTGTTAACTTAGAAAACTTGTCAAATATTTTAGTTCCAAACAAATCACGATCTAATTAGCTCTAGATATACAAGAAAGGAAGTACAAATACGACGTGCAATCATTTTTTAATGAAGATTTTTACTTTTTAGTTTACGAGCCTCTGAATATGCTGCCCATTTTCGATCGATTTTGGCCGATTAGGTGTATCTAAAAGAAGAAAAATCGTAAAAAAAATAATTTTTGATTTAGCGAACTTAAAACGATAATTTTGTAACTAGTGCCCATAGGGCTTCATTCTGGGCGAGTTTGGAGAAATTCAATTTTTTCGCTATTTCCAAGTCTAGTTGATGTTTACGGGGAGCTGCTCTTAATAAGCTCTTACATAAGCTGCGACAATGATAAAAATATATAAAAAAAATGTGGGGACTTGCTGCTAAATGTAGGATCAGTGCTGGGATTTCCTCTTAAGTGTTAAGACAGTGAAGAAGTAAGCCTTGAACTAGGTTTTTCTTTCATGTGCTGCAAAACTAGCAAAGTTAAGTTATTTCAGGTGTACTTTAAGGAAAATACATGTACATGGTTGAAAAGAAACCTCAGTTCTCCCAGGATGGAGTGAACGTATGACCTTTCCATTACTTTTTACATCATCATCAGTCATGCCACCGAGCCACTGGACTGATACAAGCTGGGCCACTACACTGTCTTTACTGCATGTAATCATTACTTTAACTCTGTTGGTTTTGACCTACGCTCAATTTGTGGATATTTTATAATGTATTCTTATCTCCCTTTAGCTACTGTCTGCTCTTGTTGCCTCTACCAATCTGATGCTACTGGAGCTGCTGATAACAATCATTTGCCGTGAAAGTAGACATGTACATGAAGATCAAATTCAGAAGTCATTGGTAGCTTTCATTCAAAGGCATGTTCTCGTGAATGCTTGTCTTCTGTTTATCTTCTTTGCCCTTCCCTCCTCTTCCCTCCTCCCCAAATTTAATTTTAAAAAAAACATCCTCTGCATACACTGGAAAATAGCCATGTGAAAAAAAAAAGTAATAAAATGCAGTGCTGGATCCTTTACTCAAGGTCTTCTTTTTGATCCAAGTAGACTTGCTCAAACGCCTGATCAAGCTAAGGCAGCAATGGACATGTGCTTTACAATCTTCATGAATGAACAAGACTATCGCCCAGACAACCGTCGAGCTGTGATTGAACGAGTGTGCATCACCTTCCTCCTTAACACATCTACAGCAGCAGTTCGGCTGTTTTACCTTCATCACATAAAGGATATCATGGGGATGATAGAAGCCAAACAAGCAAAGGTAAGTACATGCTCCCTCATATTTTGTGGAGTTCATTGGGTGATGAACAAAGTAGGACTTCTGACTGAATTCTTTTAACAGCGCCTTTTTGTCCAATTATTCCATTTAGACTTAATAATGCACAAGAGTGGATAGTTAAGGAGAGCTTTTGTTTATCTTTGTTTTCAAGAACGAAAAGATTATTTAGTTAACAGCTGGCCCTTCTCATGTCTCTCTAATCCCATGTTTTCCTGGTGAGATGGTTGTTTGGGCCTTGTAGCTTTGTCATCTCTCTTCAATTGTCATTTCCCATTCTGTCTCGGGATATATGTATATTTTTCGGGATATATTTTTCTCGGGATATATATTGTCTCGGGATATATATTTTTTAAGGCTTTCAAGAGTGAACGTTCTGCAGTGATCGTTTTAGAAAAGAAACAGGCAGAGTGCTTGATTGTTACTCATCTGCTCAGGGTAGTAATTTGGACTAGCAACTCAGCTGTAAAGGGTGGTGAATTAGGGTTGATTCATGCTATAAGACTGGCATGCTGGAGTAAGTGCTTGTGTTGATTTAACTTGTACATCCTCAGTTAGCTGAGAAACTTTCTTGCAGCCATTAGATCCAAATTTTGAATCACAAGTGACAACGAAACTCTGCTGTTTTGAGCTGGTCGAAATACTCTACTCTCTCTTACCCAAGTCTGAACTCAACACACCAGAATCCAACATCAATAGAGCTTTTGTTAGAGGAGACATCAAAACAGGAAAGGAAATGACCATGGCAATCACTAAGTTAGTAATATTCTTTGTTTATTCAGGGAATATGATATTGCAATTATTAAGAAATTATTTGTGATGGCTCATGAGCATAGACCTTGCATTCAAACAGGCCTTCCCTCATATGCAGTATGTGGGTAAATAAAGTTCATTTCTTACTTACTTACTTACTTACTTACTTACTTACTTACTTACTTACTTACTTACTTACTTACTTACTTACTTACTTTATGGTTGGCATTAGAGCTCTGAAGTTTGAAAAGCGTTTAAGCATGCATGACTTCCTTTGCTAATGTCTTTGCCACAACTTTAACAAGGCAAACTCTCCACAACAATGTTTCTATTTGTATGCAGCATTTAACTATTTCTTGCTTGATGCAACATGAAATGAAATGGGATGTTATGAACTTGCTTAGATAAGTGTGAGGATCATTTCTCCCTTCTTAACATCTTAAAATATTTCAAATATTGTTTTAAGAAATGCAGTTTATCATTGTATAGGTGTAGGTGAACTATTTCTGGAAAGAAACTTACTTTGGATTTCATTCCCTGAGATTATTTTGTTTTGTGCATTTTGCCTTGGTACTCAGGCTGTGGAATTTTTCATCTTAATCGGCTTATCAAAATGATGATTCATGAGAGCTGCTCTTAAATTTGTACTTGTTTACTTTGCTTGTGCTGCAAAATTTACAGAAAGTGGACTTTGAGCATTTAAACAAGGCCATTAAGGTCACCTATCACAGAAACAGTTGGTACTAAAGACCATTTGCAAACAACACTACATGTATGAGGTGCTGTTTGAAGATGTTGTTTGAGACTCAAGTTCACCAATGTCGTGAATGTGCCCATTAACCCTTCTACTGTTATGCGTAAAAACTAATGGCTTGATTAAAAAAATACCCGACTTCATTAGTTTGTGACATGGATGTAAAATCTACT
>BLFK01000134.1:4283484-4288484 GCA_014634185.1 Astreopora myriophthalma | reverse complement strand
AGATAAGCCGCACCCCGAGTTTAGCGACTCAAATTTTGGAAAAGAAGTTTTTCATGAAAAAAACTCGAAAAAAATCCAAAGTCGAGACCATGAAGTGTTCTGTCTTCATCCAAGGCAAACTTGCCAACAATGGATCAAAAAATACTTTAAAGTCTTACCCGTAATTTTAGCTCTTTAGTAGAATAAACATCATGTCCACCACTTATGACATATGATTGATATTATCCTGATATTTGTTCACAGGTATTTCTCCATTCAAGGCAGTTTTTCCATAGAATTTTGCGCATAAATTCGTTGTTTTCTTGCATGCACTGTGCGAAGCTGTGTAACCAGGCATAATATCGGACGATGGAAGACTGGACACCGGAAGCAGTGCACCTTTCCCAAATGGTCTCGCAGATAACCCGCACCTACGATTTTGATCGCAAATTTATGGAAAAAAGGTGGGGCTTATCTGCGAGTCTTTACGGTATATGCCGAAACCCTGAAGTTAAGGGACATAACAATCTGTTAAGGCTTTGCGCCAGTAAAGAGGAAGCACTGCGTAAACTCGTATGTTTAATTAAACGGTAACTAGAAACAGTGGCGAGCACAACGAACAGGCCAGGCGAGCGTGCACAGCACTGACAACCGCTGAGCTCAATGTAGACAACGTAGTGGCGTTGGGAAACATAAGGACAACTCGTGGCTGTAGCCAAGACCTAAGTTTGCGAAAACTGTTTAACTGAGTATCCATTCAAGAACGCACTCCTCTCAGGAAACAAAGTCAAAGCCACACCTGTTAGAAACACAATGATTAGAGTTTTACTAATTGAAGGGCTCTGGGCAGAAACGTCCTAACTGACTTTTGTGTGATTTTTAGGTCATTTCAAAAACTTTTTTTGCCTGTATTTTCATATTTTCTTGCTCTTCACTTACTGACCTCAGCAATGAATTGCTCACTTGTTACATGCCAAAGGCTTCCCTTTGATCCTACCATGTCGTTGTCAAGCTAAAAGTTGTTGCTGAAGCAACAACTTAGCAACAACTTAGCCGTACTTGAGAGTACGGCTAAGTGAGTCCATGGTTTCTCTCTGGCAAGGAGACCAAGCCAATCTTTTCAACAGCAACTGAAGATATCAGTGAAGCGTACAGCAATGGGACGCTTTAAGCTGAAGTATGCTAAGCTTGACTATCAGATACTGTTGTGGTTTACCCAACAAAGAGATGAAGGTAAGTACGGAGATGTGATGATACATGTGATCAGACACAAGCACGCATCTGCCAAGGACCGCTCATGACGATCAGGCACTATAAGTGTGGGTCTCATTCTGAGTTCACTTGCCCAATGAAGTAGAAGGGGACCTTAAGTGGCAGAAAATCAAGGTAGGAGTCATCCCTAGCTGCTTGACAAGTCCCTAAACAAGGCATTCAACGAAAACGTCAACAGGAAGTAGTTATACTTGATGTGGTGTCAGTTGTTTCAGGACCACATACATGTATGCGGTAATCAACTTGAGGGCTCTCCCCTCAAGCAGATTTCCACCGATGATGCAGGGTCGTACTTGTCAAGTGTGTGGCCCGTGGGAGAGATTCTGAGGATTTTTGGACTTTCTTGATGCGATTTTGAGTGGAAATGGTATGCCAGTATTGAGCAAATGAAGTTGGCAGCACTAGAACCAGTTCCACCAGATGGAGGCTGTCTTTGCGGTTGTCTTTGTGTGTCACTTTCGTATCCAACGCCTCCCAGATGGAGAGGTAGTGTAGCCTCTCAAACAGTAGTCCAACCGTATTCTCATAATTCTTTCTTGGCTACAGGTTGATCATGGAATTTATGGGAATTTTCCTTTTGTTCTTGACACCTGGGAGCAAAAAAATCGCCCAAAAAAACTCTCAGCCAAAGCCAAACCCTTTCGAAAACTTTTTGCAAGTTAAAATCCAAATTTCTGAAAAAATAGCTCAGCATATACGTAGGTCAATGATTACAGTGGATGCAAGACTTGCACAAGTATTGAAAGGAGTCTAGAATGTGGTTGCACTTTTCTTTTTTTTGTCATGTGGACAATCTGTTCAATATGAGGCATGGTATATAAGTGAGAGTTTTAGGCCTTCTGCATGGGGTTCTGTGATTTATTCCCCTCGTGTGTTCACAAGCCAAGAAAGTGTTGGTGCTAACAAGGCATGCGCTGTTTGGTTTTGTTTGATGTTGACCAAAAATTACCGACTATTCAATATTCATTTCTGTTACACAAGGGATTTGGCATCGTTCAGGTTGTTTGCTGCATGATTTCAAGTGTTAATTTCCAGTTAGTTGTTTGTAGTCTGCAGCTACAAGCGATTTCGAGTGATTCTGAGTCGGAAGTGTTTCTGGTGTTTTGGAGGCAGTATTGTGGACTTTGATACAGCTCAAAAGTTGCTGTCAGCGGGTGAATTTAAAGAGAGCGAGTTGGTTGCTGGTAATATCGGCTTTCATGCTGAGGATGTTGTCCCAGAGTTATTTGAAGAAACAAAAACCAGGCGAGGTATCACTGCAGTTAGCGACAAAGAAACGAAAACAAGAAATAATGCACAAATACCAGAAATACAAAGAAATCAATGAGTTGGAGTGTTCGAGTTTGCTAACTGTATTGCAAGGATTCATGTGTTAGTATGGAAGGGGGTTATGTATTAATATGCAAGGGGAATCAGTCACATAACCCTTTGCATACTAATACATAGCCCCTTGCATCTTAATTAGCTGTTAAATAGCCCCACTCTTCCCTTTAAGCAATCAGAACCACACCCACCTTTTCAGATAGTTAATAACAGGGTTATGAGATATATTCGCCTGTGAAAAAACCAAGGAATTCAAGCCAAAGTAAAAATAAGAATGATTCAAGGGGACATGTCACACAAATCATCCCGATCTTTGGTTGTTAAAGTGTCAAAAAATTCAAATGACTGTACTCTACTGTTACACTGAGAACCCTGTGTTATTAAACAATTAGATTATGAGCTCGAGGTTTCTATCACGTGATAGTTGACGAGGGCGCCGCCCGAGTCAACTATCACGCGATAGAAACCTCGAGCGCGAATAATCTAATTGTTTTAGTATAAATCTACCAGTCATTCAAAACTAAACAAGTAAATTATTTATATCCTCATCGCAGACACTTCGAAAATGCGATGAAGCGGCTGCCATTTTGTTGAAAACTGCTACTCGCTATCTATCACAGAATAGATAGCGAGTAGCGTAGCCAATCAGAGAACGGCATTCGTGATAGAACGCTAGTAGATTTATACCAATAGCTTGTATTCCTTAGCCCTTTGTGACAGATTTAAACAAGAGCTACTTTTAATGGTAGATGAAGTCGAGAGAGAAAGTCCACATGGTGTAGACTGGTTTGCTGTCAATGCAGATGTCGTTTCTTTTAGGCAGCTCAAAGCTCACTTGCCTTGAGCTTGTTTCTTGATTTGGTATTCAGCTGTTGATAATTAAGGTTTATGCTCCAATATTTCTGGTTATAGGGAGTGCCTTCTGTTGAGATGCCGTCCTGGATGTCCCCCTGGCACAAGAAGATAACTTCCTCAACTAGTCACTTAAACATCTGCCTTTTTATTGCAAAGCTGGTTATAAATGAGTCCAAGGTATTTGTTTTTATGTTTTCACATGTTTACACTTTTTCTATCACCAAATGTAGATCACCTTAAGAATTTTAATGCAAGCTCACTGGTCGGAGCATGGTACAGTGTTGAAGCACAGAGGACAGTAATATCAAATAGGGGTACAGGTGTCACAGCAAATTTGGACCCCCTGGTCCAGATCTGCTTGCATATATGGACCCCCTTTTGTGGATTTGGGCCCCCTCCCCCTTAAAACAAGCATTATATTGAGTGAGGCAATAAAATTCCTTTGCAAATAGCTTTTGGAGTTGTTAAAAGTACTGAGGCTTTTTTTTTCTTTTTAAATACTCTTTAATTCTTAGTGTGAATAACAACCTACAACACTAGTTTGTATCTATAAATTTTGAAAACCAAACTTTCTTAACAGTAACGTACAATACTATCTACTATAACTTATTAAAGCAAGTTTTAAAAAAAGCTATATACCAAATGGTAATTTTGTGTCATTTTATAATAAATAAGTTAACAACAACAAATTTTAAAGACCTGCATTCTAAGAAAATCTATTAAGTGTGGGGCCCTTGGGAGAGATTTTTCAAAGTTGTTTTGATGGTGGTCTACAGGCTCTGCAAAGCCATTCACTCTCCAACTCCTCTTTTCATTCTACACAGCACATGGGAAACCATTCAAGGAATAAGTCACATTCCATTATGTTATCATAGAAAACAAGATTTGAAATCACATCTACTTTATGAAAGGCTGCAGCGTGTGCTTTGAACAACTCTTACTACTCTTGCTCTTGCTTCCAACTCTTGCTTTGTGGTAACGGTCAATTTTCCTGATCTAAAATCTGATAAGCTGTAAGCTGTGATGGAGGGTCCAAATCCGCTAGCAGATTTGGTGCCCTGGGGGTCAACATTTGTTAGTGGATTTGGACCAGGGAGTCCAAATCTTGACACCCGCTTTTTTTATGTGAGAGTAATAAATTAAGTAATGCCTTTCAAAATGAATACTTATTTTGATCCGTGTTTTTTATTCTCCTTTTTGTGACATTCAAAGATGTTTGAGCCATATGCTCAATTTTGGCTGACTCCTCTTATGGAGCTGATCCTGAGAATGAAAGAATCTGAGCAGCCAGGGACTGAAGGAATCAATTACTTCATTGTTGATCTTGTGGTTACTATGCTGTCATGGAATAGTATTGCTATACCAGAGGTGAGATACACTCATTATCGGTGCATGCTGTACAGTAGCCTTAACCTTCTATATTGTTAGTACTTCCCAAAGCTTGATTCCTGTGAAGACTTACCTCCTACAGAAGTGAAACCTTGGCCTTTCGTGAGCAAGTTTGTGTCTTGAATATCAGTACTCTAAAACTAAAATAAGAACCATTGTCTGGTGCCTTCTAACTTCTCCCT
>BLFK01000134.1:4265984-4278484 GCA_014634185.1 Astreopora myriophthalma | reverse complement strand
GCAATGACAACTTTGCCAACAGGCAATGGTGGGGAGTATTTGTCTGCTGATGAGGAATTAGGCATGAGTTGACAGTGCCGAACTCACCCTAACAGGATGGTCTAGTGGAATGAATGAATCAGACTTTGGTCAAGTCAGCATGGTCAATATCTGTGCCTGTTTCCATTGAATGTGCCTTTTTCCTGCCTATGTGGTGAATTTCATTTCTTCAGGCTGGTTAATGAGATCGATTATTTTCTTATCAATCTTCCTCACAAGGTTTAATGCGACTGTGATCTCAATGTAGTCATTACTCTTGATGTGCTCATTTACTGGTTCCAAATGATACTGAAGTTTTTTGTTCCTTTCAAGGCGTGTTACCAGCTCTGAACATTGCCTGTCTGATTCGTCTTTTATGTTTGGAAAATACCATGTTTCCAACCACGCAGTTTACAAACCAACATGTTGTCTTTCCCTTGTGTCCTTGGTTTGCCACAGTACAATCCTGGTCATTGCACCACTTAATGGGTATGCTGAACACTCGCAAATTGGAATATGTGCTGGTTTCATTCTTGTCTTATCCTAAGCAGTTATACACTCCATTTTTATCCTAATCATGCTCTCTTCACCTATAACTTCAATTAGATACATACCCAAGATGCCAGACAAATTTATTTCTAAGCTCTAAGCAAGAACACTAAGCAGGCAAGTAAGCGATGTGCCATAGAGGAAAAAACACACCAGATATCATGAGCCCAGATCCTCATTTCCAGTTCAAAAATTGAACTTGCTCTCTGACTGGACAATAAATGAGCTGATGAAATAGTGTAGATTCTGATTGGGTGAGCAATCCGCAACCCAAAAAACCAATTCAAACAAATGCTGGTGAGATGGATGCTAATTTTGAATAGTTTTTGAAAATGCTGCATGCTATGCTCTTGATTCATAGTGTAGATTCTGATTGGGTGAGCAGTCTGCAACCCAAATGCTCTTGATTCATAGTTCTCTAAAATTCAGGAACTAGAGCCAGATCAAGAGGAAGCTTTGCCGAGGTTCATTCAGTGCAACGATGTATTTTCCATGCCTCCAACTGCATGTGGAAAGTCGCTGATTTTCCAGCTAGTTCCAATGGCCTGTTCTTTAAATATGTAATACCCATACAATCACGGCTTTTACTACCTGAAAAAAAGCAATTTTAATTGTAATTATATAACACAAACTCCCTTCAAAATATATGAGAAGACGTCAGGTAGAATTCCGCTTATTTCTGCTTCAAACCACTTTTTAACACATTTGAGGGCCTGTCCCAACCAGGAACAGGTCAAGCAAAGTAAATGATGTAACCCTATGATACCCCTGCATGAGCACACAAGTCCCAGGATCCGCTGCATATGTTTCTGCTATACTTCAAAACCACAAAAAGGTAAGTGACTTTTTTCGCTTCACTTTTCTTTCAGCTACAATTCACACATCCGCAAGGCGAGGGTTACACTTTTTTCGATCGTAGAAAATGATGTCATGCCAAAAACGATCGCATCACTCAACTTTACTATCCTACCATCATGAACGATCAGCAAGTAGGAGTCCACCAGAAAGATGCAAAACTTCTGATCCTCCACCGAGGTGAAAGTACTTTGGCTTTGATCCTACTCTTGAGCAAATGCAAACATACGGCAAAAACAAATGACCACATATCCACAATCGAATCTAGTCTCAAGCAGCCTTCGGGAATTTTCCTGCCACACCATCCCAATGATGACCAATTATCTGTTCTGGCCTACTCCGATAATGAATTGGACTTTTCTGAAGATTGTACCTCATCTGCTGTTGAGCCTGAACACCAAGCTGTTAAGCCCTCTCACCAGGCTATTAAGCCATAAAACACGGCCACTAGGCCATCACATGAGACAAATGTCTCACAAGCACCTCAACAAGTTCAAACAAATCGAGTGGCCAACACCAATTCCACAACGTCATTGTATGACTCGGACCATTCTTCTTGGGAACCTCAAAAGGAATTGTCAGCTGTTCTGGAGAAACAGTTCTGTTGGAAACTCAGTTATGACCAGGTGTGCAAAATTCTTGGCACTTACAATATTCCATCAGTAGATTACCTTATTGCTCCTAGACTGGACCCTTCAGTTGTAAGTCAAATCAGCCCCTCGGTAACCAAAAACTACATACAAGATCGTGATAAGGAGATGGCTTTGGTCCAAAGAGCCTTCTTAAATTCAGCAGGACCCCTATGCTTGTTACATGATGCTATTTCATCAGGAACTCAAGTCCCTGTTGACGAAATTAAGAGCATTGTTGAGCAAACATTATAAGTGCTTGGTTCAGCTAATAATCAAATGTCAGTTTTAAGAAGGGGGAAAGTTCTTGCTAACATTAATAAAGACAAGAACAGTCTGGCTGAACAACCACTCCCTAATGCTAAGCATTACCTATTTGGAGAAGGCTTTCCCTAAGTCACTTCCAAGCAAGTTGAACTTTCACGTGATCTAGCCTTCACAAGGGACCCTCAAACCAAGACTCAACAAATTCTTAGCAAGGTGGAAAACAGTTCCAGTAAGTGCAGACCCAGAAGTATTAAATGTTGTGTCAGGATATCAAATCCTTTTCCACTGATCTCCTCTTCAGTCAAAAGTTCCAGTTGCAAAATGTTCAGATTTTAGTGCCCAAAAAAGAAGGAACTCGTCATCCAGTAATTGACTTGAGTCATCTCAACACGTCTGTGGAAAACTCCCATTTCCGAATGGAAAACATGTCATGTCTTAAAACTCTTCTAAACGGGGGAGACTCTTCATTGCATGCATAGACCTCAAGGATGCACACCTCTCTGTGCACATACACAAATCCTCACAAAAGTACCACTGTTTTCAATGGAGAAACAAATCATTTGCCTTCCAAGGCCTACCATTTGGGCTAAATACAGCTCAAAGGATATTTACAAAGCCAATCAAACCCATACAGGTAGCTGCTTGTCTGCAGAAGAGAGGCATCTGAATTGTCGTATACTTGGACAACTCCTGGGCTCCTCCGAAAAAGAGTCACGAGCCAACATGTTCCTAACACTGGATCTCCTTCAGTGGCTAGGTTTCACCATAAACTGGGAGAAATCTATCCTGGTTCCCAGCCAGTCAATGACATTCCTGGGTCTCTCTCTTAAAAGTCAATGACATTCCTGGCTCTCTCTCTTAAACATACAAAAGAAATGCCAACAGGTCCTCTCCAGCCACACTTAGCTTGCAAAGTGGCAAGCCTTGTAGGGACATTGGAGGTGGCTCACCCCACCATCTGGCAGGCCCCCCTTCACTACCGGTACTTGCAAATATAGCTCATAAGATTCCTACAAGTAGCTACACACACCAGACACTTGTAACCCTGACTGTGAATGCGGAGACCAAATTAAAGTGGTGGCAGCAGATTGTAGCAAGTGTAAATGGAAGTCCTATCAACCCCCCTGCCCCAGACCTAACTTGGGACAGACATAACTTCAGACGCGTTCAAAGCGGGTTGGGGTGCATGCTGCAGGAACTTAACTGCAAACGGGCATTGGTCTCCTTCGAAAGCCAAGTTCCACATGAACATCCTTGAGCTCAAAGCCGCCTTCCTTGCCACCACAGCTTTTCTCAAGCATCTGTCCAACATCACTGTCTGCTTTTGCATGGACAACACAACAGCTGTTGCCCGAGTGAACAACAAAGAGGGGACATGTTCTGGTCAGTCTAACTCTAGAGCTATGGCAGTGGTGCATTCAAAGGTCAATCCTGATCACTGCTCAACATCTACAAGGCAAACTCAACAACTTAGAGAATCAAGAGAAAGAATCTTTCCTGGAAGTACCATACTGATGCTATTGCTACAAAGATTAGTAAAAATGTTGGGCTTATTGCAAAACTACGCCATTATGTACCTCGGAAAATACTAGTGAATTTTTACAAATCACTAATCCATCCCTATTTAAGATACGGCGTTCCAGCCTGGGGTCAGGCAGGCAAGACATATCTCAATAAAATTTTAATTCTCCAGAAAAGGGCACTTCCTTTGTTGTTTTTCACAGATGTTCACGATCATGCAATTCTTTATTTCTTGAAGCTAACGTTCTTCCCATAACGTTTCTATATCATGAGTGTGTATCCAGTTTAATGTGTGATATCAATAGCAACAATGCACCAATTAACATGTTGTATTTATTTAAGAAAAGATCCAGCATTCACTGGTATAATACATGATCATCCACCTCCGGGAACTCTCATGTCCAAAACTCTAGACTGGAGATGTAAAAGTGTTTTTTCTCTTGACTTGGGGTAAGGCTCTGGAATGAGATACCATGCCATATGAGGGATTTGCCAAAGAAAACATTTAAAAGGGTTCCTCGAACATCGCTGCTCAATATTTTGCGAAATGAAGATGACTATATTCAAATCCCAGTGATAATTAAGAAAGATCGAGAAGTTCACTAATAATATTTGTTTTTTTTTTGTCTCTAATCTTACAACCTTATTGTTACCTTCATTAGCTTACAGATTTTGTAAATAGCCAATTTTCATGTCAACTGTGTTTCTAATTAGTTAGTGTAATATAGTTGCTAGTAAACTTGCTGGCCTGTAATTATTAGTTAATAGATATTCGTCAATAATCAATCCTCTTGTAATCTGTATCGTTAATTTGTTAAACTAAGTGTTGTTGTGTAAACTTATTGTCTTTTAATAGGGGTGTTCTTGTATTTGGCTAACCCCGCCTCGATTAGCTTTTTCAAGCTATTTGCAGGGTAAGCCATCCACTAATTATTATATTTGGCTAAATAAAGTTGTTGTTGCTGTTGTTGTTAGAGTTTTCATTCGATTTCAGCGAATGGCAAGTAGATCCACATGTGATCCAGCCCTTCATCAGAGGGGGAACAGTAGACCTCTTTGCCTCATGCCTAACAGCTCTCCTCCCAAAATATAACAGCTGGAAACCAGACCCACGTACCACCCACACAGATGCAATGACTCTGAATTGGTCACCTCTAAAAGGCTATTCCTTCCCACTGTTCAGTCTAATCTCAGCAGTTTTGAGAAAGTTATGTCAAGACAAAGCCGATGTGGTCCTAGTGGCTCCAGTGTGACAGGCCCAACCTTGGTGGCCTGCTCGACTGGCCCGTCTAACGTAAAACCTTGTCATGATTCCCAATTCCAAGCATGTACTGAGACACCCTGCTTTCCCTCAACATGTTCAGACGGTGTTTCCCAGGCTACACCTAGCCATCTTTCACTTATCAGGGAACATCACCAAGCAGATGGTTTTTCGGGAGACCGTACCAAAATACTTGACTCAGCCACTTGACCCTCCACACATAAGACGTGCCAGTCATCCTGGGGAGTTAATCCAATTTCAGCATCCTTAACTGATGTCCTTCACTTCTTGAATTGTCTGATCGTTTTAATAATTGAGCGGCTTATCAGTCAGTCAATGTTACACAGTCGGCCATTTCCTCTTGTCATTCTAAGACTGATAGCTTTCCAGTCGGTTAACATCCTGTTGTCATTCATATTTTAAAGCCAATGCTTAACATGCATCCTCCAAAGCCTAGATATGTGGGGTGTGCACCTAGTTACCAAGTATTAGGACCACCTCGGATCAACCAAGCTACTAACATTAAAACTCCTATCAATCAAATTGTCGATGCTGTTTGCCCTTTCTTGTCCTGAGCGAGTCTCTTCCCATTCGAAACTTGATCTTTGATATTGCCGTGTGGCCTGGAAGAAGTTTCCTTTACGTTGACAATGCCGAGGAAATGTGGTTCCCCAGACCATTCTTCCCTCATAGTAAGACACTTTGTCCTGTTGACACCTACATAATCCCAGTTATGCCAGGGCCACTCAATTTGAATTTATATAAACAAACATAGTGAGAAATATATGAGTCCCGCCCCTAGAATTTATTGTCTGCTTTTCTCGCACAACATTAAAAGATGCAGAGGATCCTGGGACCGTGTGCTCATACAGGGGCACCCTGGCATTACGTCATTTGCTTGTCTTGACCTGTCCCTGGTTGGGACAGGCCCTCAAATGCGTTAAAAAGTGGTTCGAAGCACAAATAAGCGGAATTCTACCTGATGTCTTCATATATTTCTCACTTTGTTTGTTTATATAATTTCAGCTATAATGGCTGGCTGCTTGGCGGCCCAGGGGCCCGTTTCTTGAAAGTCCCGGGAAGTTAACGGCCCGAAAAGCAATTTTTAAAACCGCCACATCCGCTTATTCTGAAAATCTGGTCTGTTAACATGCTTTCAAGGTAGGAAAGAGCAAACCGATAGAAAAGTTTCACAGATTAAAACGTCTTCCTTTTCAAGATACGCAAGGAATTGTGGCACCCGAAATATGCTCGAAAAGTTTCGGGGCTTTCAAGAAACGGGCCCCTGGCATAATTGGGATTTGCTGCTTGAATTCACTCATTGATTCACGTATAAAAGAGCTTGTGGAATGTGGAATTCAAGCTTGTTGACCTTCTGGAAGGGGATTTGAGCAAGCATGATATTTTGTGTCTGTTTCTGATGTTCCAGCAGAATCGAGGGTTTTTTGGCAAATCAACAATACGCAAGATCATAATCATATGCTGATAGCACAAGTGCCCATCTCTGCATCCACGCTGCGGCAAGAGTCGGAACAGTGGAGTTCGGACCTAAAATTGCTTGCAAAGGCTTGTGGTCGGTAACAAGAGTAAATTTGCACCCATACAAGAACTGGTGAAAACGTTTCACCCCAAACACCAAGGACAAAGCTTCCTTCTCAACTTGAGCATAATTCTTCTCACTGGCACTCAATGTTCTTGACGCAAATGCAATTGGTCGTTCGTGCCCATCGTCCATCATGTGACTGATAACTGCTCCAAGTCCATAAGATGAAGCGTCACACGCCAGTCGAAGATCACGTTCGGCATCATAATGAACAAGTAGCGCATCACTGCTCAGGTCTGCCTTACACTTTTCGTAAGCCCTCTGTTCTACACCGGTCCACCACCACTGTACATCTTTCTTCAGTAACTGATGCAATGGCGCGAGAGTTGTGGCCAACCCTGGTAGGATACGTGAGTTATACTGTACCATTCCCAGAAACGACCGCAGCTCAATCACATCTTTCGGTGGTGGGACATTCTTTATGGCATCAATCTTCTCCTGAACCGGATGCAACCCGTCACCATCCACTCGCAAGCCAAGATACATGACTTGCTTCTTCAGGAAAACACACTTTCTCAGGTTTAGCCGCACATTGTATTTCTGCAGTCTCTCTAACACTTCTCCCATGATCTCCGAGTTTTCTTCCGCATCAACACCGCCGACAAGAATATCATCTTGATTACACACGCACTTCTCCACACCTTGCAAGATTTTATCCATGGTTGCCTGAAAAATCTTCGGCGCGGACTTGACACCAAAGGGCAACTTTGTATATGCATACAGTCCCTTATGAGTGTTAATACACAGGTACTTTTGGCTTGCTTCATCAACACTCATTTGCACATAAGCATGTGTGAGGTCAAGTTTCGAAAATAATTTGGACCCAGCCAGTGTGGAGTACAAATCCTGTGCAGTTGGGAGAGGATACTGTTCATCATCAACCACTTGATTAATCGTTACCTTGTAATCGCCGCATATTCTGACAGAAGCGTCAGCCATTGGCACAACAACAATAGGGCTCGCCCAGTCGCTGTGGTCGACCTTGACGATAACTCCATGCTCCTCTAGCTTATTAAGCTACGCCTCCACAGCCTCCCTCAATGCATACGGGACAGAACGCGACTTGAAGTAAATTGGACTTGCTCCCGCACGAACGCGGATATGCGCTTCTATTCCCTTCATACCATCATGTCCTTCTCTAAACAGATCAGCATGCTTGTTAAGAATGCAGTCCAACTCCTCATTCCTCAACGTTCCGTTCAAACTGAAAACCTCATTCCAATTGACCTTGAGTTTTTCCAAGCAATTCCGCCCCAGCAAAGTTGGCTTGCCCTCGTTCTCAGCTACGATCATCAGAATGTATTCTTGTCCACTATAAACAACCTTGCACAGCATCTGACCGCACGTCCTTAATGTTTCACCAGAGTAGGTCTTGAGCTTCACATCAGTGTTCTGAAGTGGAAAAGATTTGAACCTCTTGATGTATCTCTACTCATAATAGAAAAATCAGCTGCCCTGTCAACCTCCATGTTGATACTCTCACCATTGATCTCCACCTCTACGAGGTAGCCCTTACTCGCTCTGCCGCTGTTCGTAGCAAAAAGCCCCAAAATACCCAACTCATCGTCTGAACTCTGAATTCCATCTTCATCAGGGGTCTGATCATCGACTGCCAAATTCTGAACTCTTCCCTTGTTTTGCCTTCCGGAAACGCCACTCTTACACGCAGAAGCGATATGCCTGACCTGCTGACACCTATAGCACCTTGCGCTCTTAAATCTGCAAGACCTGAACGAGTGGTTGCCATTGCACTGTGAGCACTTCGCATCTGGCTGCCTGCTATTCCCACTGTCACCAGAACTGACTTCATTAACTGAAATCGTCATCCCTGTCCCTGAACCATGGTTTGGTCTAAATTCACAGCTATTCCTCTCTGCCAGCTCCATAGAAATGGCAATGTTACACACAGTGTCATACGTTAAGCTTGATGTATTCAGCAACTTGTTCTGAATTTTCATATTGTTTAAACCGCAAACAAACCTGTCCCTCAGTGCTCGGTTCAGGAATTCTCCATAATTACAGTGGATCGACAGTTTTTTGAAAGCCACAATGTAATCACTAATCGAGTCATCCGTTTGTTGATTTCGCATGCTGAAGTGAAAGCTTTCCGTAATCTGCAAAGGAGTAGGATCGTAATGATTCTTTAGTGTCTGTACAATATCCGCCAAAGATGTATCTTTAGGTTTCACCGGCGACAACAAATTACTTAACACTGAATAAACTTCCGGACCGACTTCAGCAAGAAATATTGCCTTCTTCTGCTCGGCGACACGTCGATTCGCGGCCACGTGTTCTGTACCCGGAGTCTCAACAATGTTGTTGGCCGTATAAAACATCTCCATGCACTACACGTATGCACAGAACGTCTTCTTGTCCCGGCAGAACTCACCGACTCTACCAATATACGAAGCCATCCTCGTCGCCAAAGGTAATATATTAGAGACAAACTGGACAAGAAATGGCTGCCCGCAGCCAGGCGTGTAGCTAACTTTATTGAATATTCAAACCCGCTTAAAAACACGAGCCTAATTTGAATATGCTAATCCGTGACACACAGTACAGAAGAACTCCATGTAACTCAGCTGAGCCTTGAAGACAAATCAGACTCGAGTTATCACAAGCCTGAGTTATGTGCAGTTTAGTTATATGGAGCCGATGATTTGGAAATGATACATTCACGACATTTTTTTGTTGTGGGATGTTAGCAAACCGGATATAGACAAGTTCATCACACAAGCAAACTCACACCACCCTACAATCAAATTTATGGCTGAGATCTCAAACACGGAAGCCACATTTCTAGACACTGTTGTATACAAAAGAAAACGCTTTCAAAATCAATCCATTCTGGATATAATAACACACTTCAAGCCAACTGAAACCTTTCAGTACACTCATTTTTCCTCCAGCCACCCACCAGGTGTTAAAAAACGATTCATGAAGGGCGAAGCCCTAAGACTTCTATGCACTAACTCTTCCAGAACAACTTTTGAAGAGAACATTTACAAATTCAAATGACGTCTCCGTGCTAGAGGCTATCCAAAACATCTGATTGAGACACTCCTTTCAGACATCAAATTCACAGAAAGGGAATCAGTGCTGAAGCAAAAAAAAAGAAAGCCCAAAGAATATCTTGCCATTTGTGACACAGTATCACCTGCCGGAGTCAAACCTAAAACATGTTTTATTAGAAAAATGGCACTTGATACAAAACCAGCCTTCTCTACGGCAATGTTTCAAAGAGCCACTCATATCCTTTAAAAGAGGAAAATCCCTAAAAGACATGCTCGTGAGAGCAAAGCTTTAAAGAGGTCAAAGACCACAAATATGGTACAGAAGTCTCCACTGTTAAGGAGTTGTGTAGGCCTGTCAGTCCTTGCTACTTCCTCCTAAGGTCCACTTTAAGGGAACTGGTCACTTCTAGTTAGCGGGAGCTTCATGCTACCAAAGACTCGCACCTATAGCGGGAGGCAACTATTAATAGTAAAGTGAAGAACCTGTATTTTTACATGGTGGTATTTCTTTAAACTTGAAGCAAGCGTGCGGGGCAGTGTATAGAAATAAATAATTCAAAGAATTAACCCAACTGGAAGCAGGCAACTAGTTGGCAATTTACAAAGTTTGGTGGAGTCAAATATGGGACCACCAAAGACAAATCCAGTTGGTGCTCAAACCTGAATTCCGTAACCACGGGGCCACACTTCCTCCAAGTATTTCTGTTTTGGTGATCATTATGCTTTGCATATCAGTAGGAACCCTTACCTTAGTTCCAATTTAATGACTACCTCTTCATTAAGTGTCAGACATCAACTGAGCCCTGAGAATCAGGCACAATTTATTTGAGTGTTTAATTACAGATCTTTTCTTTGAGCTCAGGTTTTACAGTTGTCTCACAAACAATTTAACCAACAAGTACAAAGATGTCTATGCTGCTACAGCTGAAGTGATTGGTTTACTGCTCAAGGAGGCTGCTGAAGTTCAGAAGGTCAGACTTCGTTATGGCTATCCTTCTTTCCTTTGCTTAAAACAGCAAATGGCAGAACACACACAAAAAAGATGGCACTGTCTTTCTTTGTTGTTTCGCCAGCTTGAATTTTGGGATCGGCTGCAATTAGAAGTATGTCTGCCATTTAGTACAACAAATTAATAAACAGTACAATAATTATTGGTGAGCTTAACTGAAAAACTGCAAGTGACAGCCCAAGTTCACAGTCAACTCCTTCATTCAAGGTCTCAGAGCTTTTTCAGGTGTTGTTAACGAAAGATTTTTATTTGACAATAATGCGATAAGACTCACCACAAACACACAAGTCATAATCACAAGTAATACATATATGGTCAAGTTGTTTTATGCAATACAATTCACTTTAGGCCTAGGAAGGCCCTTTCTTTGTTGTTTCGCCAGCTTGAATTTTGGGATCAGCTGCAATTAGAAGTATGTCTGCCATTTAGTACAACAAATTAATAAACAGTACAATAATTATTGGTGAGCTTAACTGAAAAACTGCAAGTGACAGCCCAAGTTCACAGTCAACTCCTTCATTCAAGGTCTCAGAGCTTTTTCAGGTGTTGTTAACGAAAGATTTTTATTTGACAATAATGCGATAAGACTCACCACAAACACACAAGTCATAATCACAAGTAATACATATATGGTCAAGTTGTTTTATGCAATACAATTCACTTTAGGCCTAGGAAGCAAAATTCAATGTTAAGTAGAGGATATTACATGGCTGCATGGGGATACGAATTTCATCTTCGAGTGCCGTGAAAGTATCTCTCACGAGTGAGCAAAGTGAACGAGTGAGAGATACTTTCAGCACGAGAAGATAAAATTCGTATCCCCAAGCGGCCATGTAATCTTCTGTTTATTTTATAAATACTGATGAAATTCCTACATAAAACAGTCATAACTTTTTCTAAATTCTTTTTCAAAACAGCAAAATAGTGCAATTAAAGTGGTCACCTATCTCAAAATGCGTCACAAAAATGTTATGAAACTCGGATATAAAGTTATAAAGGAGAAGTAAAGAAAATAATACTTTTATTCGACATTCTTCGTGGGGAACTCCACCGTCTTCGCACCTTAAAGCCATTTTGTGAATGAAATTTCAAAAGAACCGGCTGCCCGCCTGAGCGGGAAGCTCTCTTGTAATTGGCTATGTTAGTAACCATGGCGACACCAATATCCTCACTCATGAGAGATAAAAATAGTATGTTCACTGCGCACGGTGAAGATATCATTTTTTAGTAAAAGGAAAAATCCCGGTATTTCATCAGTATCTATAAAATAAAAGGTGTTTCTAAATAGGCTATTTGCATGATAGCACCATTCTACCACAGCTACCAGAAGTCACTGTGTGTGACAGTCATTCAGTTACTTTTAGTGGGGCCCTGGGAGAAGCCAATTTACTTTTAGCAAGCCTAGTTTCTTTCTCAGGGCCCGGACAATGAAACATAACATAGTTTTCTCGTGCTTCCAGTTATCTGTGAACGATGGTTTCTTTTATGTTTAATTTCATCCATATATTTCGTTTTCATTCCCCACTTTGGACCTTCCATTTTCACCATTGCAACGTATTAAAAACATATGGTTGACACTGTTCTGAGAACGTGATACTTTGCTTGAAATGTTATAATTTCAGTGGGGCGTAAATAACATTTTTGTCAAAATGTGCTGACGAAAAAAGGGGACATGAAGACTAATATGTGGTAGTTATAGTAAAAACCCACATCTGGAAAGTTAGGTTATAAAACAGTATACAAAAATGTTTTGGTAAATTGGGTAAGACTATGT